>JANCMA020080256.1:0-15435 GCA_024336925.2 Zoanthus solanderi | reverse complement strand
AAACAAAGGCAAAGAAAACCTTTTCACTTTCAATGTTCCCCACATGGAATTTTTCTTAAGTTTAAAAAGAGAAATGTCTCAACTATAAAGGCTTGAATGAATGAACTGGAAAGAAATACTTTGGTTTACTTATGCAGATATGGTCTATTTTTAAAGTTTTGCCAGTCAGATCAATGGTTCATCAATATCGTAATTAGTACCTTTGTGCATTCCACTGCCGTTGAACTACCTAGTTCTTACTCGGATCGTTACTTAAAAGGTTCTGCAGGGCTTTTGAAAGCCACTTGCACGTTTTCTGTCAATAAGCTATCAAAAATATTTGAAATTGAAAACTACGTCATTTATTTAATCTATTTCCAAGATTTAAACAATACAGCTTGCCTTGACTGAATCTGGCCTGCGCTAAGCATCATCAGAGGTGGTTATTCAAAGTTTCCATGTTTACGGGAAGAGAGCTCTTATTTGAACGGTTAGTGTAAACTGATCTATTCTCAATATGTTTGCAGATCCTCGTAAACCATCAATAGTTGTTTCTAAGCCGGGAAAGAATATTCCAGTGAGCGAAAAGAGCCCAGTTGTCATAGATGTTGGCAATATCATTACAGTATTACCAGAAACTACGCTTAAAATCAGGTGCCCTGCTTTAGGGTTTCCACCGCCCACGGTTACTTGGAGCAAGTCTGGTCAGCAGTTGAAATTAGGTGGGAAGTATAGCATTAATGAGGACGGTACTCTAATAATCAAAGGAACCACTGCGGAGTATGCTGGGAAGTACACTTGTAAGGTAGAGAACATTCTGGGTCAAGAAAATGTAACTTCTACTGTTTTAGTAAATGGTGAGTAAAACCTTTTAGTGCAGTCATCTTGTTTTGTTTCTGATTATTAAAATGGCACTAGTTTAGTTCATATAAAATATTGTAATACTAAAAGTAGCAAGAAGATAGATTATGAATTTTTTAATCACTATCTAAAATAAATTTTTTTTAACAAAAAGAGAGTGGGGTTATTATATAAAATTGTGAAAGGAGAGTCTGATACAGATTTGAAGGTAAAAGTCAGAAAAACGTTCTCTATTGAACTTTTTCGATTTCCAGGTAAATTTTGAATGATATTATCTTTTGTTTTAAAATTACACATAACTTTATCTCGAATGAATTAGTGTTTCGGTTTTAATTTGATAATCTATTGAGGTTGTGACTCAGTAGCATGTTAAGATAAAAAGCTAAAATTGAAAAAAAAAAAAACTGTTGTTAAAGTTGATATTTGTAAAATTTATAGATTTTGCCGGTCATCGGCAACATCGGAGATGAAAGGAGAAAAAAAAATGTTTTCACTTGTTTTATATAAAATATACATAAAAATATATGTGTAAAATTGATAAAACGAATAAAGGCTTGGGGTACAAATCTGATGATTCACTGACGACGAAAGCTAGCATTTTTACAAAAAACCACTACATGTATTAACAAGGGGCTCATTTGAATTTTATTTATATTTTAGTTTGAATTGATATTGTTTTCCATAGATTTTGAGAGACCAACAATAAAAACATCACCTAAGCCCAAGGAGATACCAGTGGACTACTCAACTCTAATTTTGTCAAATATTGGCGATACTATCAATGCACTGACGAACAGTACCGTTATTATTGATTGTGAAGCCACCGGTTTTCCATTGCCTTCGATCACTTGGACAAAGGAAGACGTAAACTTGACTACAGGGGAGGGACGCATCATCTCTAATAATGGATCACTGATTCTAGAACAAGTTACAAAGGAAGACGCTGGAACATACACTTGTAAAGCACTGAATATTCGCGGCTCCGACTCGCAGACAAGTCAGCTAAACGTTATGGGTAAGTACTCAATAAAGATAATCGGCTTAAGAAACAAAATAGTTACGTGATGTTTTTCTTAGTTTTAAATTTTTGTTTTAGTTTCCATTGTTTTAGACCTAAATATCATTGAAGATGACGTGAAACAATGGAAACAAAAAGTTAGGTGAGGGATGAATTTGAGCGAGGTTTGTTTTGCTTGATCATTTTTACAGATCTCATTCACGTGGAAATCTCTCTTTCTAGAGTAAAGCGAGTTTGAGGTTGTAATTTGTTGCTCAGCCTAAATGATGAAAATAAAACTATCAGTTTGCATTGTTAGCTTTTACCCCTTTCGTTCTACATTGAATACAACGCACTTTTGTTTCATGGGTTTTTCTATTTCTCGTTCTTCTTTAGAACTATGGATCAATCTGCTCTGGGCTTTTGTTTGCTGCCTTTGGCTTTGGTCTAGTAATGTGTTTACATAAAAGATCCATGTTTGGTTTTGGACTTGTGTTAAGATTTTCAGCATTCACTCCTTAATAAAAAAAACTTAAACAAATCGATTCTTAAAAACAAAACTTTGGGTAGACACTTGATACTAAGAAATAACTAAGAAGACAACAATGTGTTGCCATTTTGGCAGCATCTCAAGTCAGATATTTACAATAAATTCATATATATATATTTCTCATTTGATCTGACGATGTTATAAACTGTTTTCTGTTGTTTATCTTCAATTCAGTAAGATTTTGTAACAGATCATGATCAATCTTCAGAGATCTTACCACGCATTATGCCAACATTCAGAGTACCAACCCTGTTGTTAAAATTTTATTTCCTGTCTTCAAGTTGCGTCATATCTTTTCTTTTTTCTTTAGACCCAACGGGACCACGAATAATAAAGCCTAAGATACCAAAGAACATCCCAATTGGCGATGATAACCTTGTCACGGCAACAGTTGGTGACAACGTGACTGCAACTTTAAATACCACCATCCGAATAGAGTGTCCCCACACAGGAGTGCCCAATCCACAGGTTCAATGGAGCAGAAATGATGGAAAGTCATTTGATGCAGTCACTAACGACAATGGCACTTTGATACTTCTTGCGAATGCAGATAGCGGAAAATATATTTGTACTGTTAGAAATAAAGATGGAGAAGACAGTTTCTCTTCGCAGGTTGATATTGTAGGTAAGTCAGAACATTTTCAAGGATTTGAAAAATAAGGCTTTGGTGTAACTTGATAGTCAAGTTATGTAGGCAAACGTGGTAATCCAAAGAGATGAACTAATCTATGGTTCTTACTCGATTACTTTGAGTGCTGTGTCGATAAGCAACACACTTATAAATCCAATTTTGATCGTAAGTTTGAAAGTTTCAACCGTGGCTAGATTAATGAGCAACATACTCAACTTAGCTTATTCTAAGGCCACGAGTTTGAACCTCGGTCGGACCTATGTTATTTCAACAAGCAAGGCACTCAACCCGACTTGCTCCTAAGATTGTGTGTAAATGAGCAACACACTACCCACTTTATTCCAATTGTGTGAGTTTGAACTTGGCAAGACCACTGTACTATGTCAACGATCAACACAATAAATCCTACTTGTTTCTAAGTTTGTGAGTTTAAATCCCAGCTAAACCATTGTCTTTTGCAATGAGCAAGACATGTTGCCCAACTTGTTCCAAATGAATTAGCTTTGCAAATGAATACTAACTTGTACTAGGATTTACCCCGGAATGATTTATATCCCGTCCTTTGAATTCAAAGCCTGATCTGCTTTACATCCAATGAGCTCCGAGACTATAAAGCTTCCCTTAGTATGGTTCAGAAAAGCAGCATGATTAAGCGACAAGTTAGGACACTTTGCATTTATTTTTTGTTGGTGAAGATTCATCCACTCAAGTATAAAGATGATTCAATGTTTAAACTGAGTTAAAAAAACTTTAAGGTTAACTTTTGATCTCAAACTCTAGGTTTAGTTGAAAGCTCAAAGAAAAACTTTCCATTTTTAACTCATTGTATTGTGATCCTGGTCTTTTAAATAAAGTCTTTTTTTTCTAAAACCAAACTGGATTATTGATAGAAAACTTAGAACTTAGTGAAAATTGTTTGTCTACAGTACCCATAAAACCTTCGATCAACGTTCCCGAGAAAGGCAAGGTTATTCCTGTGAGTGGCACAACCCCTGCAATTTTGAATGTGGGCGATAATATAACAAGTCTGACCAACAATACAGTACGTGTCAAGTGCCCGATCAGCGGTATTCCAAAGCCTAAGGTCAAGTGGTATCGAAATGGAAACGAGATTCAAACGGGAGAAAGATACGTTATAGACAGTAATGAAACCTTGACAGTGATTCGGTTGAATAAAGAGGATGTTGGTCTTTTTACTTGCCGTGTGCAAAACAGGTTTGGGAAAGACTCTCGTACCACTTCAATTGACGTTGTCGGTGAGTAGGCTAAGTCTTAAGACAGTTATGTGATTTGTCGATTGATGAGCAAAACCTGTTAAATTGATATTTTTTTCTTTTTAAGTTTATGTCAAGTTTTTAAACTATTACATGTTTATATTTAGCTGGAAGAAATTTGTAATATTAAACTGTTATATCTATTTTTGTGATAATGAAATTGAACTGGGCGCAAGAGGTTATCTGCAATAATGTCATCTATGTTCTTCTTTCCCACTTGTGCTTGTAGTCTTCTCTCCTCCATCATAAAGTTTGCACAACCCTGCCTTTTTCAGGTGAATGTACCTGAATATAATTATTTACAACAATTAATAATAATAATAACGTACTGAGACTGAGCTTGTATCGTGGCGTAAGCAATGATGTTGTAATTGATCGTGGCAGTGTCACTGGACATTGATGAACCGACTTTACATTGATCAGCTCTCCCAGTTGTGGCTTCATAGCTCAGTTTTGGAGTGCTGTACCGCTACCATAGACGATACGGGTTGAATCTCCTTGAAGAGTGATACATATTTTAGGCCTCTTTTTCGCAATAGGCCCTTTGCAGTTGGGGGTCACGTGACACCAACTACCTTAAAACAATCAGCTGTGACAAAATGCTTTTAAAATGAAGATTAACGCAAAAATTCGACAAAATGGCATCCAGAAATGGAAAGAGAAGGTTGACATTAGTAAAATGGCAAAGTTTTAACTAAGTAAAAAAATGGCAAGCAACAGAAAATAGGATATTTTCTAAGGGTTTGTATGACTGCAGAACAAGCCATGCTCTCCATTTTCACATTTTCTTAGAAAAAGTTTGATTTTATATTCGCTAGCCAGGTGGCCCATGAAGCTGGCGCTTATCTCTGGTTTCTGTAGTGTTAAGCGGATGAGAGTCTTTAAATCCCCCGGTACGGGACACTAGTCCATCACAGGTTAGCTTCCAGCAGACGCTGGTACTCATTTACTTATTCAGGAAGGATGGAAAGCTGAGTTATCTTAGGTGGAAAAGAAGGTCTCATAAATATTCAAATCCTGGAAGAGCCAGTATCCAACTGAGAACCTTGTGGTCGGAAAGCAGAGTTTTTACAACTGCTCCATCAATGCATTAAAGCCTTCCATTATAATGTCAATGTCTTGGGAACTTTTAAGTTATTTTTTACCTTTTCAAGGTCTCTTCATTTAATTTTTGAATCTTTTCATCTTCATGCTCTGCTGTTGGTGCATAAGCTTGAATACTAGCATCATTTTCCATTGATTTTGTTGTGTTAACAGACCCAATTAAAGCAAAGATTGATCAACCAAGAGAGAATATCAACATTCCAGTTGGGGATGGAGGCCCTGTTGATGCAAACGTTGGTGATAACATCGCAGCTCTATTGAACTCAACAGTCCGCATTATCTGTCAAGCAAGTGGCGTGCCAAGACCTCAAGTGACTTGGAAGAAGGATGGAAAGACATTTCCCTTACAAAAGAGCATTTTAATTGATGAAGATGGTAACTTGTTATTGCCTTCGGTTAAGATTGAAGACAAGGGGCGTTACACCTGTATAGTTGAAAATGAGTTTGGGAAAGACACCTCCTCATCAAATGTTGATGTTGTCTGTAAGTTTTTAACAGTCTACAATAGTTTATGCAAGGACGGAAAACCAGTTTAGGTACACTTTAAATTAGATCTTTCTCTGCTTTTGTTGGTTTTGATCATCACTTTATTCATAAAAGAAACAGTTTACATTTTGATATGGAAATACCAAAATATTTGTAAAGGTATTTACCAAGTTAGATAGGTATACCATGCATTCTTATACGACAAACAAATCATGAATTTTTCTGTCAAATGAACGAAAAAATGTACAAAATTTTGTTTGTTGTTGTCATTTGTTCAGTCGCCCATATCGACATCTGAAACATTTCCACCCGATGTTTTATCTTTCACTAATTAGCACTACTTTCATAACGATATTGTATTACCTTTGAAAAGTTTTATCCGGAACTTAGTTGCATCCTTAAAGCTTTTTAGAATAGCGTTTTCTTCATTTTGAAAATTTGTTCTCACTCCGGCTATAATTACCTTTCACGAGGTGATTATAACCGGCATAATACGCGAGCCTCAAGCAATGAGAGTGCCACAAATTCTGTAATTACCTGATTATTTTACTAAAACTCGATAGTCGCCGCAGGGTATAGCATATCCAACACCACTTTCAGCTCCTGACCTGTCTCTCTCTTGGTGACTGCTCTGATCTCTTCATTGGTGACTTTGTCCCGTAGATCTTTAGAATCCTACTTGGGCAGTGGTTCAAGTACGTGTGGATTCTTTCCTTGCCGCTTGTTAAATGTTGTATCTCTAATTTGAAATGTTTTGACTAGTTGTTCTTATCCTGCTAACTTTATCGATTTCTGCAGCTCCAGTAAAACCGACTATTAACGTTCCGAAGAAGGGTAAAACCATTCCCGCGAGCAGCAAACCTTCAATTGACCTGAATGCCGGAAGTAACATCACAGCTCTCACTAACCTCACCGTACGAATTAGATGTCCAGTCAGCGGGCTTCCTAAACCCCAAATCACCTGGACACGAGATGGAGAAAAAATTGTATCGGGAGGAAGATATATAATTCATGAAAGTGGAACATTGTCATTGGGCCCACTGGATAAAAGAGACAGTGGGTTGTTCTCCTGCCATGCCCACAATAAGTTTGGAAATGACTCACGAGATACTTCAGTTTTTGTTGTTGGTAAATATCTTTTTCTTGTTTAAAATGTTATAAATAAAATCTAAAAAAATATTTCTAGAAAGATTCATAAAATGTGATGATGACCGTATGGTCAAAAACATTTTATGAATCTTAAAAAAGATACGTTATGACGACATAAATAAAATCCATATACATGTCGCAATATTGTAACAGATTATCATTTGTGTACAAATTGTGTTGATGTTCCTTAAAAACGCATTTGATATATGAGTTTAAAAAGACCAATGTTAAGTGCCACCCATTCCAGTCGTTAAAAAAAAACACGTTAAGTTGCCAAGGATTTGACATTTCTTAGCTATAAAATTAGAGTCAATCATTTCGTCAAAGGAAAAACATTTTGAACCACAAAACAAACTCTTATCAAAGGCCTTTCCCCAAACTATACACGTTCTTTGTTTACATATCGTGATAGAGTTGTGATACGCCGTGCAAGTACCGTCCACGATGTTCCAGTGGGCTGTAGTGTTCACGTTAGTGTAGTCAATTCGAAAGGGACGTTCTAGCACTGCCAGTCCGATTAGGGGATTTTCGCATGGCTAACCCATGCCACGAAGCGGCACGTGAACATGCCTCGTCTATTAAAGTTACATCTCCCCTCGTAGAGGAGATCATGAATCAATCGCACCAGCTGCCAAAGGATTCTCTCGTGAACTCACTTCATAATGCAGCTTAGAGTTAGAAGGCAAAGGAACTTACAGACACTGTAGAGAACTTGAAGCAAATTGTTCCGCGGAAGACCCAGCGAGTACTAGAACTTGCGCAAGAAAAAGGTTTCTCGTTATGGCTGACTGTTCTTCCCCTCCAAGAGTCAGGCTTTGATCTCAACAAGAGAGATTTCCTCGATGCCATTAAATTGCGTTATGATAGGCCGTTCGATGACATTCCATCAGCCTGTGTGTGCGGTGAAATCTTTACCGTAGAACACGCGATGTTTTGCCAACGGGGGCTTCGTCATCCAGCGTCCTAATCAGTTGATAGGTCTCGAAGCTGATCTTTTAAGTATGTTCATCTTCAGTCACTCAAAAACGTTAGAGTTTTTTAATACTTTTATCATATTTTAGCCTTTTATTATTCTATTTAACTTTTTAAGCGATTTCAATGACATTTTTAGATGAATTTGAAATAAAACTATTATTATTATTATTATTATTATCATTTATTTATTTTTTTTATTTCGTCCATTAACAGATCCCGTAATACCATTCATTAAGAAATCCGTAGAACCAAAAAACATTCCGGTTGGTGACGGCAGCCCAGTCCAGGCTACAATTAGTGACAACATAACAGTACTGCCCAACACAACACTAAGTATATCTTGCCCCGCTGGTGGGATCCCCAGACCTGAGGTCATTTGGAGCAAAGATGGTAAGGTCGTTACTCCAGGGGATGATATCCTTATTGATAACCAAGGCACGCTGACCATACGATTTGCGGCCTCGGAAGACAGAGGTCAGTACACGTGTACTGTGAAGAGTAACGGCAAACAAGACAATGCCTCTAGTCAGATATCAATTGTTGGTAAGTTTGGAGAATTTCATTATAATCGTTTCCATGATGTTGAACAATATGTAGTTTTACCTCTTTTTGTAATAATTGTTTGGCATTAGTTTTGCCCACTGATTTTTTCCGAGATTGCTAATTGATCTTCCAGTTTTAATGGACTTGTGCCATCAATATTTTAATTTTTTTAAATCTTAACAGAACACTATCAAATTATTGGACGCCCAGAGGCTGGTACCGATATAACCGCATTAAAACGAAGCTAGCGGAACAAATATCAGAAGACCATTTTTTGTTGTCAATTTTTGTGATTTTTCAGCAATGGTTATTGCTCCGTTGAACAACTTTTAGAAAAAGAACAAGATACTTTATATACAGCAGATAAACTGTAAAAGGGAAACACGACTACTTTAAGGTGCTATGTCACACTATTTTAACAACTTTTTAAAATCCCAAATTTATCTTGCCCTCCACTGCTTTCCAAAAATAATGGTTCAGGTTTGTTACTTAGGACTGTATTATGACGTTTATTCTGTTTCCTGTCATTTGTTGGTATGGAAGGCAAGGATGGAAACGGATTCAAACTTGGAAAAAGTTGGGCCAAGCTTTTCAAGTTTTGGTGCTATCTCAACAAAAAGTACCAAAAAACTATTATGAGTTGCTCTTTTTTAAAACATTTTATTAGATATTCACCTCACAGTTTATCAGGAACATTTTGTGCATAAGTAAAACTACTAAGTTACGATTTTAGCGAAAAATTCACTCAAAACAACAAAATCGTCGTGACATATCCCCTTTAACTTTTGCAGATAAATATCGAATAGTCATGTAAACATTTGAATTGTTTGAGAGTTTTCAGGCTTAAAAAGATGGTTATTTTGAAAACTTTGCTTCATTTTTAGTTCTTGTAAGATTATACTGCTCAGACTAAATTTCCTCTAGTTCTAAAAATTGGAACCTCTTGCCAGCTTTTTTTTGTGGATTCATAACCAATTAATTTCTTAGCTTCCTTCCAGCCCCAGCTATTCAAGCTTGCAAATTTTATTTTATTGGTAAAAAAAATCGTTTTTTTTCTCCTTAATTCAAAACAAAACTTTCATAATAAATCAATTATATCGCTCTTAATTTTAGCTTTCTAAGGAAACAGTCACCAACTAGTGTCGTTACAAATGCCGCCATATTATTTAAAGTTTTCAGTGACGTTATGACATCGCTCTAACCTACCGCGAAATTACATAACTTCACCTTTTTTTCTTGTTGCCTTATCTTTGTGAAACTCTGTAATTTTTCTATTCAACATTACTCGTTTCTACAGAAATTATCAGACTAAGATCGGTCTTTTAATGTGATTCGTAGACTTTCGATACTTATTCTTGGTAGGGAACGAGGGAGATACCATGAATGTTGTCATTGTTTCGCCAATAGCCAACCCACTCATTGTGAGGGATGAATTTCGTTACTTCATATCTGGAACAGTTCTAGCTCTGGCAGCTTTACAAACAAAAGTAGATAGAATTGTGTTAAGAATTTCAGCTTAAAAAAGTAACGTAATTGGTATACAGGTTATTATGTTTTATGAAACGATTCGGATAGTACGTGCGTTTCGATTGGTCAACAAATGTGTTTTCATGGTGCTATGAAGTTTGGAAATGTCTCCAATGGTGTTATGAAGTTCGGTCAATGTCTCCAAATTGTGAGATTTTACAGTTTCGTGAAATTAGTAACACTGTACATACGTGCTTCGTATATCGTCTTTCTCTTTGTGAAGTCGAAAAATATAAATTTTGTAAAAGAAATTAAACATTTTGTCTGTGCTTTCATAGTCTGGTAAAAACCAAGGCGAACGTTTGAGAAACTTCGAGAGCAGATCAGTGAAAACCAAAGTCGCATTGGAGAGTTTTCACCTGCTCGAGAATTCTCACAAATGTTGCCGAGTTTTCATTATGTTTTATTTCTTGAATGAATATACCGTTTACAATTTTTTTAACAGCACCATCAAAGCCAACAATTGATGTTCCCAAGAAAGGTAAAGTGATTCCGGCAACTGATACAATTCCTGTTGTTGTAAATGTGGGAGATAACATCACAGCTCTCACCAACACTACGATAAGAATCAATTGTCCAGTGAGCGGTGTTCCAAAACCAAAAATTACCTGGACACGGAATGGAGAAGAGATAAGTTCCATTGGAAAATATAGAATTGATGAAGATGGTACATTGATTATGACCGTAGCAAACTCAAATGAGACAGGCTTATTTACTTGTCGTGCAATAAACAGGTTTGGGGAGGACTCTCGAACAACTAAAACAAAACTGATTGGTAAGTTTACAAATTATGTGGTAATCATGCTGATTTTGTTCTTTATAGAAAGAAAAATTGAGTATTTATTAACAAAGCCATGTCAGAATAAAACCGTGTCATTTCAATTAAAGAGCAGAAAATTGTTTGGTGTTATCAACTAGTTGATGAAACACTATAAAGTGACCATTCATTTCATTTTTTTGAGGATGAGCAATGATTGGTGTTATTCAATCTAACATTTGATTTTCATTTCATTTTTTTGAGGATGAGAAATGATTGGTGTTATTCAATCTAACATTTCATTTTCATTTCATTTTTTTGAGGATGAGCAATGATTGGTGTTATTCAATCTAACATTTCATTTTCATTTCATTTTTTTGAGGATGAGCAATGATTGGTGTTATTTAATCTAACATTTGATTTTTATTTCATTTTTTTGAGGATGAGAAATGATTGGTGTTATTCAAACTAACATTTGAACCAGTGAATGAAACTCTATAAAGTGACCATTCATTTTGTTTGTCTTTGAAGATTAGAAATGATTGATTCGAAATTTTGAACCAGTTGATTAAACCCTATAAAATAATCATTCATATTTTTGTCTTGAAGCGGAGTTAATTTTTGTTTCAATTCGTTTTGCTTTGTTTGACATACAGATTTTTTAAACGTTTGATGTGTCACCTGAGATAAAATTTTACTTTTATATACATTTACATCTATCTCAAAGCATTAGAAAGTCCTCCCTTTCCATAAATTGCTTTTAGTTATAATTACCTGTTCAGGTAAGGATTATTTTTGAGAATATATATACTAATAATGTCCTATTTTGTATCTTTTATTTACTCTGTGATGTAATCATTTTAAAAGCTAAACCCTTTACGAGCCAAGTGGCCAATGGAACCGGCGATTATCTTAAATTTTATAGTGTTGAGCGGAGGAGAGATCTATGAATCCCCCTGCCCGGGTTGCTAATCCATCACAGGTTAGCGCCTAGCACGACGCGACGCTGGTACTCATTTACCTTTCCCGGAAGGATGGAGTGCTGAGAGGCGAGAAAGAGGTCGCACAAATATTCAAATTTCGGTGGTCGGAAGGCAGAGATCTTCATCGTAGAACAAAAGAGAATTTACGTTGCGACTACTATACTTATCTTAACCCTTGTACAAACCTTATTAAGGCCAGTGCCGATTTCTGTAATGTTAAGCGGACGACAGACTTATACCCTTCCGGTGGGACACTAATCCATCGCAGTTTGACCGGCCCTGTAACATTGAAAGGCTGAATCAATTTCTTGTTTCACATCTGGCATTTTGTGGAATGCGGAGAATAGTAACCACGCCGCCCTCGCAGTTTTATGTTTAAGAACATGAAAATTATCTTTTCTTTTTTGTATTTTTAGATCCTGTGAAGTCTAAAATAGCGAAGCCTGACAAAAGTAAAAGCATTACCATCGGCGACGGTAGTCCTATCACAGCGACCATTGGTGATAATGTTACAGCCCTTCCTAACACTAGCGTGACAGTCGTATGTTCCGTTACGGGAGTTCCTAGACCCATAATCAGCTGGACCAAAGATGGCCAGCCAATCGTTTTGACACACAATGTACTAATTACCGAGGATGGTAAGCTACTCACCTTGCGGTCAGTGGAAGTAAAAGATAAAGGACTTTATACTTGTACTGCAAAGAATAGCATTGGAACTGATAGTGTAGACACACAAATAGATATAAAAGGTGAGCCTCAACATGTTGTGTTATGATGATATCGTCACGGACAAAGTGTGTAATCCTCACCCCTCACCACCCCACTCAAGTGGGATTCACGCATAAATTTGCGTTATGTTAGTAAGGCAACCATGCATGCATGCATTGCTGCGCAGCCGCAAAAAGATACTTTGAAGGATTCGTTGGGTTTTTTTAAATACCTAGTGCCAAACCCCAAACTCGTCAAGGACTTCCACTTTTTTACCAGCATTTTACACAATTGGAATAATATAGTAATTTACAACGTCTTCACTTATAAAAGGTATGCAAGTTTTGATTTCGATCGTTCGCTGATCACGCACTAAGCTGATGCTTGATTATGCTATGATACAAAAGTGGCATGGCTCTTACAGCGCATGCTCTTCAGATTATGCAACTAAAACTTGAATTTATTTGAATTTTAATGAATTACATACTTTGTCCGTCATGAAGTCGTAATGTTTTTTGCTACAACTTCAAGAAAAAGCTAAAATAATTTCAGTTCAAGGTTTTGTTTTTCTTACACTGTACCTCATAGATTTTTTCTTCAGATATCTATATTGTTAACGTTCTTACAGCTACAATATCTTTGATTACCTAATGTGTTCATATAAAGAGTTTAAATAAAAATTCTTGCTAAAGTGCGAATTTTTGTGCAGGTGGTTCTTTTCATCTTCTGCTGTTCTTCCTCGTTTTTTTTTTTCCTTTTTTTGACCAGATTGTGCTGTGTTGCTTCTTTGTTCGTGTTTTAATCCACAAGTTTTAAATACTTTGATCACCGCCGTAAGCTTTTCGTTAAAACAATTGAAATTTTAATAACTCTGTTGTTGAATGTTATGATCATCGCCGTAAGTAGTGGAATAACCTGACGTTTATAGCATCAGCGCTTTGTCAATACCTCTACTGTTGAATGTTTCGATCATCACCATAAGTAGTGAAAGAAGCTGAGGTTTACAGCATCAGTGCTTCGTCAAAGCAATTGTAATTAAACAACTCTGTTGTTGAATGTCTTGATTATCCCTGTAAGTATTGGAAGAAGCTGACGTTTAGAGCATCAGTGCTTCGTCAAAACAATTGTAGTTTAAACAACTATGTTTTTGAATGTCTCGATTATCGCCGTAAGTAGTGGAAGAAACTGACGTTTAAATCTTCAGTGCTTCGTCAGAGCAACTGTAATTGAAGCTCTGTTTTGTGATATCATTATTTTACTTTCGCAGAACCTATGAAAGCGGTAATCAGTGTTCCCGAGAAAGGCAGGGATATTCCCGTCGGGGATACTTCTACTAATATCTTAAACGTCGGAGATAATATCACAGCTCTCACCAACACAACGGTGGTAATTAAATGTCCGGTCAGCGGCGTTCCTAAGCCCAAAATCACCTGGTTACGGGATGGCCAGGAAATCATATCTGGTGAAAAATATACCATTGATGAAAGCGGAACCTTGTCAATGAGCTCGTTAGAGAAAGGTGACGGTGGTCGTTTTACATGCCATGCACGAAACAGATTCGGTGAAGACTCCAGAACAACTAAAACCAACATTGTGGGTAAGTTTGCTAACAAGAACATTGGCATTGGTAATGACATGTGAATGCGTTCAAAGGCTTGGTCTTTGTTTACTACAAAAAACGTTAAATCTATACATAATTAGATATATGAACATAAATCGTGTAACTAAAAATAAAAGTTTACAGTGTGAGTGTTAAATTAAAATGTTTTATATACTTGAGAATTGAGATTGGGAATATTCATCCAGTTAATGTGCATTGATATTTTGAGTTTTAGTTGAAATGCAGTTACGCAGCTTATGTTAAAATATCTAATAATGTATGCAATTCCAGTATAAATTCGACGTTTTTTTCTTGATCTTGTAACTGACGAAGATGCGAGTCCCATCGAAACTTGTCTGTAAAAATAGAAATTATCGTAGTTTTCTTGAGATCTGGTATCATTTTACTGCTTCGTCTAAAATTTATATTACTGTTTGTTTTAATGTAGATCCTGTTAGAGCGAAGATTGATAGACCTGATGAAAAACGTACAATTCCAATTGGTGACGGTTTACCCGTTACCAGCACGGTCGGTGACAATATTACTTCCCTTCCTAACAACACCATAACCATTAAGTGTCCCGCGGCTGGTGTTCCAAGGCCTTCATTCCGATGGACAAAGAACGGAAATGACGTGATTTTGGGGGACCGTATTAGTGTTAGTAGTGAAGGTACCCTGATAATAAGATCCACTGTCATGGGAGATAACGGCCGATACAAATGCATCGTCGCAAATAAAGCTGGTGAAGACAGTGATTCCTCCCAACTCAAAATAGCTGGTAAGATAATAAAAAATTATTAGTTATTTACTTCTTGTATATTAATTTTACGGTATTTCATCGTTTACAAGTCGTTTATAAACGTAATTACCATTTTGTTACTAAGAGTGACACTTTCTATTGAATTTGGCGTTATTCAAGTGATTTGCAGGATTTTAATGGCAATTTACAGATGAATCAGCAGTGAGTTTTTTTTTTGAAGAAAGTGAAAGAAATATGGAGTTTTAATTGATATCTTCTACACTGCGATTTCTCTTGTCTTAGTGTGAAATTTGTTTTTGTTATTTTTTATTTTGCAATTTTTAAGTCAATGTCATTATTTCATGTGTAAGACCTTGACTTAAACACAAGCAAGTTTTGGGGTATTAGTTCAAGAGAGAGTCAAACTTTATTACAAAATTTAACACAATTAATTTTACATGGTGAAGAAATAAAACAGGTTATTGTAAAGGTTACTCAGAATAACTAAAAAGCTAATCTAGCTGAGTAACTACTTTTATTAATTATACACAACGGACGGTTGGCAATAAAGT
>JANCMA020080255.1:0-25798 GCA_024336925.2 Zoanthus solanderi | reverse complement strand
AATTGGCATTTTCTGTGACCCTGAGATAGTTGTGAAGGCATACTGTTGCCTTCATTATTTTCTCAGCAAGATCTACACCACCATTATATAATCGATGTACCTTCCATAATTTAAGTTCAATTTTATTTGTGGTTTTGTGGACACATTCTTCTATGTGTTAAGGATGAACTAACATTGAATAAATCCAAGTGCATTTCGCAAAAAACGACAATAAGTCTCTTCCAACTCTATGATTCAAATTTCTCCGGGGAGTATGCCCCTAGATCCCCCTAGAATCCTACGCATTTGCCGCTCGGTTGAACCCCCTTTCACAAAATCCTGGATCCGCCCCTGAATATTGTTAGACAGAGGAAGATCCCCTTAATACAATAATTTTTACCTCATATTTTAAGCTCTTCAGCTTGCTTCCATCTCGTCCAAACGCGTTCTCTACTTCTTTTCCAAACGTCTTGTTATAGAAAACAAGAAAAAGTAAATGCTTCTTTGATTCATGAAAAATTATGGTATTTTTTATAACACAATTAAATTGATTTAGGTTGTTTCAGTTATCTAACATCAATAAGTTAGATAATAACGAAAAAAAACGATAAACTTTCCTTACAATCAAACTACTACTATCGATTTTGCCCTAAATCTCAGACAACAGTCATAGTATGTGACCCGAACTCCCTCGGCTTCTTATGACAAACATGACTTTCTAAAATCACGAACGAACAAAAATTGACTCGGTGTTTCTCAGTGGCTTCTAATCGATTAGATGAGCTGTGATACGATTGGATGACTTCCTATTGTTACACTTTTTCCACTACCACATGTACATCCAATCCAATGCTCGTGGATTTTCCATTCGCAAAAATGAGAAGTGTATATTTACAAATTTTATACATATGAAACGCAATTAAGCAATGGAGTGCAACATGCACACTCTTTTCAAAGTTTGTTTTGATGTATAACTAATCAGAAAAACATAATGAATGCAAGTTATAAAACATGGCTAATTTTTCAAACGGATAGCGGACTGATTCGCATTCTGGAGGACAAAAAAAGCAAGATTAATGCCCGATAAACTTATTTCATGAAATTTAAATTTATATTTAACTATATAGATACCAACAGAGTACAACACAGTTTACCTCGGCAAATATTCTTCTAATCTTTCCGAATTCTGCACCCTGGGTTTGCGAAGATGTGCCACGTGATCTCGCTTGCCTGACGTCAAACATTTCTTTGAAAAGCTTTTCAGTACAAGCTTTGATTCCTGAAACGTCTTTCAGCTTCATTGGAGGTTTCAGTTCATTTTCGGCCCAATCCTACGGAGTACAAGTAATTTACTGGTAATTAGGCTGTGCAAGTGAAAACACCACAAGTAATTCTTCAACCAGTTTAGAATTAGTATTCTACAAATACCCTCTCTTGTTGATAACGGTATGAGACATAGAAAACCAAGCACTGTTATATTCGCCTAAAAGATGTGGAAAACTAAAACCTCTAATACTGCATTTACCAAAACTGAGTGACAAAGAATATAATCAAACATACCTTGAAAGCCATGTCAGGATCAGTTAGTTGTTCCAAAGCAGCAATAAAATCGTCCAATAAAGGATTTGTCAAAAGGCCTTGGATTCTGCACGTTAAATAATAAAAAAAGATCGACTAATCATAAGCAGAAAATTTAAGTAACGTAGCTTCTGTTCTCTCGTGTTTCAGTAACCAGTTTTTCTGAAGTGGTAATGCAGCATCTACTGATTCTTGTCTCGTTTTTTACTTTCATCTTATTTTGAGACAAAATATCCATCACTAGTCACTTCTACAACACAAGATGTTTGTTTTAGTAATAACCAAGTTAATGAATGGAACAATTGAACTTTGAAAACGGAATTCATTTTATTTCTAAATCTATTTTAGAATCTATTGCAGTTTATGTCTGTGCATACGATTGGGTGAGTCTAACAGTTTTAGCCCCCAGTCGTCATTGAAACGAGGCAGTTTTTGTCAAGCCTGACCTCAGGCGGTTTAAGCCAACCAAAGCATTGTGGGGGAGTTCGTGGCCCAGGGGCTTGTATGATGGACACTCGTCTGTCAAGCAGTTCTCAATTTACGATGGTGACAGTGGATTCGCACTGGGAAGGGCTCCCGTGGAGAAGGATTCTCGGAGCGGTCGCTCAGCTGGTGCATCAACTGGGGTTGGTAAGGGTACCAAGGAGTTGGGATGGAAGGGTTTTTCCACACCACATGGTTGCACCTGATTTGGCCAGGCGTAATGCCAGCAAGGACAGATAGCATATCCAAGCAGTTGGTGATCAATTGAAGGGCCTGGTTAATTACAGTGTCCACGAGCTTGGTATGACAGCTGTGGGGTTGGTGACACTGGCACCACAGTTGCTCTCGGCCAGTTTCTTTATCAGGTTCACTCTTTTACTTGCCTTATTAGCAAGGCCCTGTAGATGTAGCTTAAATGTGAGGCTACGGTAGAAAGTTACTTCAAGGTAGACTGGTTCTTGATAAAGCTTGAGCTTGGAGCCTTTGTGCATGACGTAAATTGTATGCCTTATTTACAAGCTGATTAGCGATGAAGTTATGTGTTCAAACTTGCCGTAAAGTATTTCTCCCATCCTGAAAACAAGCTAGTATTAAGGCAATCGACCACGTTGGTTACAAGTTTAGATTTAAACTAATGAATTAGTACGAGGTATTCATTTGATTTACACCATAAATATGTGAATAATAGTCTTGTCATCTGCTGTTAATTTCCTTAGTATGTCCATTGTACGCTGGATTTTGTAGATGTTTCCAAACAGCTTCCATTTTCTAATTAAAAACTTACCAGTACCCAATCTATTTAAAATAGTTCAACCCTTTTGTTTTACCGAATATTACAGAATATCTGATTGGCTGACACCCTATTATTTTCCCATAGGCACAAACAAATATGGTAATGACGTAAAAAATAAGGTAGTTAGCTGTGAGACGACGTGGGCCATGCTTAGCCTAGGATGCGATTGAAGTAAATAGTTTCTACTTTCAGTATGCGAATACCTTTCAACTGCTTCCTTGCTTATTTTTCCAGCAGGATCATCGCTAAAAACAAACTGTTCGCTGCTTATCTTCATGGGGTAACACAATGCCTAACAAGAAACCAATTCAAACAAAGCATTTAAAAAATATATGAATTTTTGGATCACGCTGATTAAGGTAAGATAGAATTACTATTTCTATCGTGAGTTTTGGGTTCCTGTTTAGTAATAAAAGCGTGCTAAACCTCAAGGTTTGAAAAGTTGTGATCGCCTTGCATCATTATCAAAATAAGGAGCTCATCATGAAATGAGAATCATGAAAGAAGCTCGGAAATTAAGCCAGATCACCCGCCATATATATTAAAATTAAAAAATTTCGGACTAAATTACTTTCGGAGAAACATTTTGTCCGAACATTAATCCCTACAAAACTTTTTTGGGGCGGAATATTGTTAGCGTCCGAAAATATTTTTAGTAGGATATAAAGAATGTACATCAACAGTTTGTTTATAGTTTCTCACAGCTTGATGTTACACCGTTAAAAAGTTTGCCCTTGATAAATAAATGCACTTCAACCGATTCAATCTTCGTCATCTTCATCATCAGTCAATAATTACGACTGTCTCATCATCTTCATCCTCGTCATTGCCAGTATTCTGATCCTCTGGGCCTAGGGAAATATCTTCTTCAGCGTGTAGTGAGGCAGCTTAGATAGCGCATTTTGTTTGAAAGATTTAGTAGACTAAAATGCGTTGATTGGATACTTTGGATGTAGTTTACATTGATGTTAAAACAAAGACGCCAGTTTTAAAATTCATTAACACCAATCAACCGTTTGATTTGCACAAGCAGGTTAAAAAAACTTGTTTGTATTTACCAGTCAACTTTCTGAAAACGAACTGAATGGACCCGCACTAGATGTAAATGAACTGATCATTTTGTTTGAATTTGTTTTTTTTTTTTACCTTGAGACAAACGATATCATACTGAAAAACGTTTGTAATTGGCGTCAGAACATGTTTATAATAAATTATTTTGCTGCAAAAAGTGTCCAAAACTTTTGTCCGAAATTAATTTATCTAAAAATAAACAGTCCGAAAGATTTTTGTTCGAAATTTTTTGGTGCAAATAAGTTCATATAAACAGTCAAAATCTATTTTTGTTATTCATGGAAGATCAAGTTCAGATATAAAACTGCCAAAGCAAAACAAATGAGCGATACCTGTGGATAATTCTCGGCTATAGCCTGCAGTATACCATGCACAGCGGTTCCTTCTCCTTTGTCCAGTAGTGCAACCATTTGACTGATCCAACCAATAAACATCCAGCAAGGAACATCACAAGACTGAAACAAAGAAAAAAACAAAATAGATGAACCACCTGCAGCCGACTCGCTCCAACTAGCTGTTGCTTCAAAGCTCAGCTGGTCAGAGCACTGCAGAAGTACGGGAGGTTCGAACACATTTTGAGTGAAAATATTTTTTCAGACTTTTCTGTCGCACTTGCGTAAATTGCGTACATAACCGTGAAAGTCATTTCATACCGCCATTACTAATAACCAGAAACCGTAGATAAGCGCCGGCTCCATGGGCCACTAGGCTCGTAAAAGATTTAGCTTTACTAATAACCAAGTTCCAACCACACAGCACACCTCGCACCTAAACTACCTTTGTTAAAAAAAACATTGTTGTCACTGCAACGACGTCTTACACGTAGAAACTTTCAAAAGGGAATAGAATTGAGGGGATGTGAGGATGAATACAAGAAATATGAAATAGGCTTGTAATGAACGCTGGTGCTAAGATAACTGGCAGTGATACTAACCGAGACGTCATGAAAAGTAACAGAAGTTTCACTGATTTCCCAAGTAAAATCAAGTGATGGGTGAAAATAATTGACATAAGAGAAAAGAGATTCAAGGTCAGGTTTGCTGCAAGATGTAGCACCAAAACAATCATCTATGTAGCGTCAAAAAAAGTCGGATTTAGGCCCGGAGTTTAGTTCGAAAATAAGTTCTCCAATAAAACCAACAAACAAATTAGCGTAACTAGGTCCTATCTTAATGCCCATAGCTACACCATTGATCTGTTTAAAATAACGACCATCAAAAGAATGAGAATAAGTTCTTCTAGGCACAATAAAGTTTCAGTGGCAGGTTCTAAAACAGTATGGCGATCAAAAAATGTTTCAGAGTACGAAGACCCTCGTCATTAGGAATGACAGTATAAAGCGACTTAACGTCCATAGTGAAGAAAAACTTGGTATCAAACCAGCCTCATGTTTCCATATTCTGTTCCTGCATTGCCATTACTGAGGGCACTTTTCTTTTATCAATGTCTTTCATACTTTGAGGAATGACATTTGTTTTGAATTTTATTCTCATTGTATCTATCGACTCCTTGTCTTGTTTTTCGTGTTTTATCATACTCTTCAGTTCCTTCCATTGTTTTTTCCACCATCTTTATGCCACTTTTTCTCGCCCCAACTTTACAGAGTAGAATATTTCCAGTGTTTCTTTGCATACTTGTCTGCCTCGTATTTTATAGTGATCCACCCCTTCGCTATATACTTCGCCATTCAAAGATTTTTTGGATCCAGAAATTGCCCATGTAATAAACGACATTTACTTTTTTTATCTCCAAAAACATCAAACTTTTTAATCCAATGCAACCACTTTCTATTGGTAAGTAGAGTCGTTCATTGCTTTGTCTGTCGTGAATTCCAGTTTATTGCAATCATTTTGTCCAATTCGTCCAGTTCATCATCTGTCAGATTGCTTCAACGTAAGCCTCCACGGGTACCACTCTTGGGGAGTAGTGACAGACCGTGTTGGAATCCGAGTTAGAGTTAGACTTGAGTTGGACCCGACTTACATCCCGAGCTCAAAGAATATGCAAAAAATTAAATTTGAATTAATTTACAGTTAATTATAATAAGTTAATTAGTTAATAGTTAATTATAGTAAGTTGTTTTTTCTTATGCACTTTGTCCACACCTCAAACAATTTGTAATAATTTGTACATTTTCATTTCGAACAATTAAAATACTTGAATATCGAGGATCGAGGGTAGAGGATAACATGCATACCTTCCTTCTAAAAGCCTCCAATGTTTCTGGATACTTCTCAACCAGGTGCAATAATCGCGGAAATCTCTGCCTTGCCTCTGCAGAGTTATAGCTCATGGCTTTCAGCAGGTATCGAACAATAATACCAGGAAACAACTGAAACAGAAGATTATATCATACAATATAACTCGGTTTCTGTAGTTTTAAGAAAAAAGTCTTTGATTTCCCCCGGAAGGGACACTGATATTGCAGATTACCCCATAAGGTTGGAAAGCTGAGTTACATTAGTGAGAAAAGAAGGTCACACAAATATTTAAACCTCGGTACAGCTGGGGAACGAACTGGGAACCTTGTGTTCAGAAAGCAGAGATCTTACCAGCTGCGTCAACAACGCCCGCCCCGCTTCAAACTAGTAGATTATTGAAAATCTCGCATTTTGAATGGTTACGCCACAACAGGTATTTTTCAAAAAATACAAAATAGTACGTGTTCTTGTTTTGTTTTGAGTTCATGGTTTATATGTATCTTTATGAGCAACATGTTTCTTCATTTGCCTCATTTTTCATTCACTGTTATATTAAAAGGAATATTTTCTGATTTTTGATTAACTAAGAGCTGCAGAATTTCAGTTACACTTAAAATATCTATGAGCAATTGTTTCAGTATATGGTAACCACAATGGCACTGTCGTCACTTTCAAAAACGTCGCGGAAAGATTTCCTGATTTTCAAATTAAAAAATTCAAGAATGCAAAAAAGATTAGAATCGCAATAAGAAACAAGACACTGTACACAGCGTACACTGGGTTGCCTCTAGCAAAAATGAAATTATTTAACACGTGGGAGAGGTTTTTACTCGTGCCATGCCGCAAGGGCGCACGAGTCTAAATTTAGGGAGGTAATTTAATTTTTACTCGGTGGTAGAGTTTGCAAAGTTGTACAGCCTTATCCCTTCCTTAGCCACATTTACATGTTGAATTCCAAGAGAGCCAATCATGTTATGCGAATCCATTTGGTAAACCTTGTGCGAGAATTCAATTTTTCTCATGGAGAAAACAGAAAAAATCACTCCATTAAAGACTGGATTGCCACAGGCAACCCAATAAAAATTGAACTTTGAAAAAACGTATTTGTACAAAGTTTGCTACAACAGGCTGATACCACAGTACTACAGTATTCACTAGGACAATATTGTTATTATTGTGGTGGTTCTTCAAAGACAATCTCAAATACTGCACTTGTTAAATCCAACAGGGCAAAACAATATCAAGTGATGGATACTCAAGACCAAGAAGTACACCTTACCTCAGTATCAATTTCCGATGCTTCGCTTTCACCTAAAAATAAGAATTTATCATATCAAAATCATCAACAAAGAAAAACTGTTCCCAAAAATATATACTAACGCTATTTATACAGAATATTGCACATTGGAGATCTTAAGCCATACAAAAGAAGCATTACATACAAGCAAACTCAGAGCCATTACATTTTTCCAAGTAGATTTCGTCTTCCAAAGAAAAAGGTTGTCTTGAACACCCAACACACGAAACCGTCTCAACTTACTGTCTTCCTTTTTCTTCAAAGCATCATCGCAGAAGTTCACCATCGCAATCATTGCTTCCACCATTCCTTCACTAAAAATAAAAGAAAGCAAGATTTGTCTAGCAAGAATTAACTGTTTAAGTAAAATGAAAAAATATGTTTATGTACTTTCAACTAAAAACTTATTGCCAAATTATTTCAGACATACAGTTTTATCAAAAACACTGGAAGATTTGATCATTATTGGAATAGTCTTTTAATAATGTAATATTATTACCATAGTTGTTGTCTATAAGTCTAACGAAAAGAAAAGAAAAAAAATGTGAGAATGTTAACTAATGTTAAAATCAGCCACTTACCAACCCGGCAAGGATGGAAAGCTGAGTTAGCTTAGGTGGAAAAGAAAGTCACACAAGTATTTAAATTTCAGCAAAGCCGGGATTGAACTGGGAACCTTGTGGTCGGACAGCAGAGATCTTACAACTGCGCCAATCATACCAACCAACAGTGATTATGAACAGCTTAATTAAGCTCCGCACCTGCTGTCAGAAGATATTTGCACATCCTCTGTATCTCTTTTCATTGCCTTGACAGCTGATTGAAGTGACATGAATGATCGAGTCATCAATTGACTCACAAACTGTAGGAAAACACAACAAAATAAACAAAGACGTCCAAAAAAAATCTTATAAATATTTAACCTAAACCTATCAAAGAAAGTAACACTTTCACTTTAGGCTTTAGGTAAGCGTAACACGTGGTGGCAGTGTGGCTAAAGGTCAGTAGTCAGAGTATTGAGTTTGCATGAGGATGTCCCGGGTTAATATATCATTCCGTCTTGATTCTTCTGAATCAAAATTACTTCTACCCTCTGTAAACAGCTAGTTCCTGTCAGCTGAGGTATTGTATTGTGACGTGTTTATTTCAGGTTCAGTTACCCTAAAAAAACAAGTTCAAACATCTATTATCATCATCATTGCCTTCGTTGTCATCATCACCTTCATCATTACCCTCAGTATCACTGTTATCATCGCCATCATCATCGTCGTCATCATCATCATAACAATCTTCGTCCATCACTACCATCTTCATTATCGTTGTCGTCATAATAACCATCTTTATCTTTATCACCATCATCTTCAGCAACACCAACATCGTCGTTGTCATCACCATCCATCATTCCTGAATGCGTATTACCTCTTACCATGTTCTTTATTTTCGAAGGTGTCTGATCGAGCCGTTCATGGCCACAACACTGTCAAATGTCTTAAGTGAGAGAGTCAACTTAACAAAATCCAGCTATATTCAGCTAGGGGCTAACTTAGCTAGTGTTTGCTACATCGGGAGTTAAAAACTCTTTTAAGCCTATCAAAACCTTTGATGAGCACCAACCTTTGATAGCATTATATGATATATGATAACATAAGAAATTTTGGTGTTGGTTCGAAAACTTACTTCCTTTGGTGAGGAGGCGAAGTTGCATCCACATAAAGACGCGAGAGCAATTTTCTTTTCATTTTTCAGTGATGAAAGGACATCTCCTGTTCAAAAACACAAACAGGTTTCTTAAGTTTTTTTTTTCAACAGAGCATACATATATGAGATTATAGTTTGATTTTAATTTGCTACATAAAATTCCCTCGTTACATTCCCAACTTAAAAAATTTAAGCAAATTCAAAACTTGACTAACGCAAACCGATACATTTTAGGTAAGTTTAAAAGAAAAGATTGACAAAACAAACAAGGACAATAGATAAAAATATCATAAGGTTTATAAAAGTGTTTAATATGTTTAATACTTCTAAAAGCAAAAGCCTAGGAAAATTAAAAAGATTTATGCCAAAAGAACACTGTATTACTCGCTAAAGCACCATTCCGATATCTATATAAAAACTGCATACTAGTAAAGTACCTTACACTAATACATCAACAGAAGCTAAGTACAGCTGTAAGAGAGAACTATTGAAACAGTCAACAATGATACCCACCATCTAGCAACACAGCTTGGGAAATGATGTCAAATGATCGACTTCTTAGAATGTGGTGTCTTTGTCCTGTCATAGCGTCATTTTCTAGCAAGGTGTTTCCACTATATTTGTCTAGGAGGATGGAGTAATCCTAATTTAGGACAAATTAAACTATCCTACCACTGGCTAATATAAGAGAATACATGTTGTACCAAAGAATCGAAACTTGTCAAAAACAAAACACTACTTGTCTCAAACAATTAACATCACGCTAAAACAATCACAACAACTTGAATGATCTACTATTCTTAACTAGACTCTCCAATCAACAATCGACAATACTCCTTCCGAATACTAATTTTTTTCTCGCCCAAGGCTAGTTTACAATGCTTAACATTATTTGAGGAGTCAGTGCTAAGTTGACTGGAAAGCTTCAGAATCACGTTTGCGTGAGACGCAAAATGACAGCTGGTCACACCCTGGTCTTCGTATTGTTTACATAAATTGGGCAATACGGTTGCTGAACATTCTTAGAAGTTCAACTTCAGTTATTCAGCTCTTTTTACCTTTTTACACAAAAATAAAAATATTTGTTTTCAAAACAAGGATTTTAGTTACACTAATTGTAAAAAAGGAAAAAAAAAACAACCACGATAAACATTTTAACATGTATAGTTTCAACAAACTGGCAAAATTCAATACGGAAAAGGTGGTTGAACTTTTAGGAACATTGATTCCTTTTTTTATATTGAGACAAGCAATGAAGCAAATTTCATTTCCGAACATACAGCTTTGTAACTAGATAAAAATAAGGTAAAATCACATGCAAAAAGCACCAGTCTTCCCGTTCAAACAATAAATGCCAGATTGCAAGTCCAGCAAAAAACTGATTACAAGATCTGTCCTGCCCTCACGTACAAAAACACAGACTGCTTAAACACTCGTGACAGTTTTTACTGCAGGTTATCCTCCAGCATAAGTTGATATCGTAAAAACTGCCGCAATAGTGTCGCCTGCATAAAATAAAAGCTTTATATGCAGCACTATTTAGAAAGACTTGCACGGAAAGTACAAAATAACACGATCTGTAGTAATACATGGAAAAGCTATTATTATACTTTAACTTGACAATGTTTTTAATTTTTAAATTGCAAAACAAAAAAGCAGCATTGGATTACAGGTACGCACGTGCTATCGGAAAAGTGTCAAATTCACTTTCTTAGGACAGCACAAGAGCTGAAGGCAAAACGTTATGTCTTATTGCTGTCTTTCGTTTTCAAAAGAGCATCCACTATCTTACCTAACTGGGTAATGAAAAGAAGAGCATCCACTATCTTACCTAACTGAGTAAAGAAAAGAAGAGCATCCACTATCTTCCCTAACTGGGTAGTGGAAAAAGAGCATCTACTATCTTACCTAACTGGGTAAAAAAAAATAAGAACATCTACTATCTTCCCTAACTGGGTAGTGGAAAGAAGAGCATCCACTATCTTACCTAACTGGGTAAAGAAAAGAAGAGCATCCACTATCTTCCCTAACTGGGTAATGGAAAGAAGAGCATCCACTACCTTACCTAAGTGTGTAATTGAAAGAGGAGCATCCATTATCTTACCTAGTTGGGTAATGGAAAGAAGAGCATCCACTGTCTTACTTAGTTGGGTAATCGAAGGAAAAGCATCCATAATCTTACCTAACTGTGTAATAGAAAGAAGAGCATCCACTATCTCACCTAATTGGGTAATGGAAAGAAGAGCTGCTTCAACCGCTTCAACAGAAGTTTGGCAAGCGGCTTTCTTGATATGAACCTTAGCGTATGAATGGGTCCATAACAGTAGAAGTTGGCTGTCACCACCTAGATCCTATATAGACATATATATGAAAAATAAGTCATTAAAAATAATCCGTAAATACAACATCAAATATCCAAATAGCAGTTCTTTTCTGACGAAAACATCAAACATTAAAACAAATGTTATAAACATCATTTATCAGATTATATTTATCATAAATGCTTTCTTTCAATAAGATGATAGAGAACATTATTTACTTTTTAAATATCATGTTATTGACAAATAAGTAACAAATTGTACTTACATCTGTAATTGTTTTTAACGCCTCACGTAGATACTTCACAGCGACTGGAAAGTTGGACTGGCAAAATAAAGGATTTTTAAAATTCTTTTTCTTTAATAATTGAAAACCAAAAAACATAAGGCAATAAAAAAATCCTTAAGTTTAGAGAAATTTCTAAATGAAAAAAAGGCAACAATGCCATCTCACAGAAATATTTTGAAGAAATCATTTAGGCATTACACAATAAAATATGTTAGTTCTAAAAGTTACAAATGAAAGAATTGGATTATATCAACGAAAAAAACCCCACAATCTTCCCTTTTAAACTAACCTGAACTTTTGCTGCTTCCACTATACGAAGCTGAAGTAAGGCTTCTTCCCGAGAGAATAAAACTTTGTGTGTTGCAGGGCTGACAAAAGAACCTTGGCTGTCTACATCCATTGATTCACATCTTTATACAAGAAAACCAAGTGGACATTTACTAAGAAAGCCTTACATGATCCAATAATCAAGGCACTTAAGAAGCGTTAGGGACACATTATTATTAATATGTACTGGCGTTATTATAATTACCATCTGCTATAAAAAACACACCCTAAATATGCAAAATCAGATACATAACGACGCCATTTAATTGTAAAACAAATATTAATAATACATTTTTACCTTCTTGGTCAGGTTAGAATCGAACGATTTAAAATTCAAAAACCTTAAAATTGTTGGGGTTCCGTAAGTTAAAGTTCAATAAGTGCATCGCCGTATTGGTTTTAAACTTAATAAGACGGAGTCTGCCCTCTGGGTGGCCCAGAATCAGCTACCTCTTGGTTGAGGAACTCAAATTATGGAATTGAAGAGACCAATTTCCATAAAACTGGGACATCAGAATAAGGTAGTGACATCGGTGGTGTAGTTCTTCACGCCCATGATTCCACACAACAGAACTGCAATGCTGAGAAAAGCTGTAGCACTGATCCTTTTTTAACGAGGACAGAAGTGGGCAAATAATCAATTAATGTCTTTTTGATGGTGTTTCTCCTTACCCACTTGCTTCGCCGCCAATTTCTCCTAACTTTTTCTTCAGTTTCTCCATATAAACAAACCTAAGGGTTAGGGAATTAGAAAAATTTAAAGTAATACCTCTTTTGCAACAGAAACGTATAATTATAAAGATAAAAATGACAATTACCTTTCATTGTAACATAGACCCTATTCATATATGGGGGCTGTCTACATTCAATGAGCCCAACTAAACTCGTTTTGACTAAAATACTATTTTGAAAGTTATCTCAACGAGGCTAGTTAGGCTAAAAAGACAAAACAATGCTATGATCGCTATGTCTCTAAAAAGACAAAACAATGCTATGATCGCCACTTATAAGGTATACACCAATCACCTGAGTACTTGTAGAATAACTTTAATAAACTATATCGATGTGCTTTAGCGATTAGATAAATGCGATGTCTGGAAAACGGAAAGTGGAAATGTTTTATGATCATTTCCAGTGGTAGTTTAACTTGACATCGTTTTGGGAGTTAACCCTTTATTAAAGAAATCCACATAACTTGAAGTCTCTTAAGGTTACGGTACGCTTTGAGCAGTGTTTTCAATTTATAATTCATATCTTCTTTGTTATATACGTCACACACCCTTCAAACCGTTGGAAAGGTTATGAAATTCTCTAAATAATTGTATAAATTGGTTTTTCGAAATTATTTTTGTAAGCGGAGACGACCTCGTTATTCTATTGCGGAGTTCCAACTAACCAACATTTTAATTTCTGGAACATTTTTTGTTGTTAAAAAAATAATGTTAAAACTTAAATTCCAAAACGGTGTCGGGGATTTTTAATAGCATGTGACATTAAATTTTTAGAGCTGATTCAACAAACTTTTACATTTCGAAAACATAAAAGCTTAGAATTGACTTTATAATAAAAAAACTAAATTGAATTTCCGGATTTCCTGACACCGTTTTGGAGTTCATGATATAAACTATCATTGAGCCAAATTTTGATTGAAAACTGATTGAGTTTTTTAACTTTTTATAAAGCTGCACGTAGTGTTAAAATTTATTTCGAAAAAAACGTATTTGAAATAACATCGCCAACTAATTTGTTTTACTTTCGGTAACAGTTTTACTTGAAATATCTCACGAACCAAATTAGCATTTAAAAAGAATTTTTTTTTACTTTGAAAGCTGCTTTTAAGGACGAGGGTTTTCTATCAAAAATTAAAATTTGATAATTTTTTGCATTTCAAAGTGTACCGTAACCTTAACATACTTTGACGAAGGGCGAACCCTCTAAATGTCAGCTCCCTAAACCACATAAAGAAGCTATGTCACCCTATTTTAGCATTTTTTAAAATTGTCTCGCCCTCAAGTGATTTCCAAAATAATAGTCTAGATTTGTTATTTAAGACTATATCATGACGTTTATTCTGTTTCCTGTCATTTGTTGCTACGGATGGCAAGGATGGAAATGGATTGAGACTTGAAAAACGTGGGCCAACCTTTTCAAGGTTTGATGCTATCGCAACAAAAAATACCAAAAAACTTATTATGGGTTGCTCTTTTTTTTAAACACTTCATTACATATTAACCTCACAGTTTATCATTAACATTTTATGCATAAGTCACTAAGTAACGATTTTAGCGAAAACTTGACCCAAAACAACAAAATCGTCGTGACATAGGCCTTTTAAGAGGACGATTTTAAAACTTCAACCTCCGGGTCTTTGAATTTCACTTTGTATGATAGATTTCATGTTATGTTATTTAACACTACCTGTTGGAGACGATATCATCCCATACTCCAATAGAATGTAACTTTGCATCGGGAAATCGATTTGACCATCTTTTCAGAAGCTCTCGCACTGGTGTAATTCCTAGGAAATTTTCTGTGTAAGGAACCAAGAACATTAAATTCTAAACAATGACAGCTTTATTTAGGCATGAGTTTGTTATAGTCGTTTCTATTAAACTATCATTATCTTGATAATAAAACGCAGTTTTAGAAACAACTGTTTATCAAAGCAAAAATAGAGATGGTCTTACCTTCTTTTTCAATAAAGTCGAGGAATTCTTGCATTTCCTCCAGTTGTTGCAAAGTTTGCAGCTTTGAAGATCTACTGTCTGACATCATGCTGTCGAGACCAGCCCAGTCCTTGATAAACAGAAAACAATAAAAATAACAGATCACCTTAGACTCTCTGTGTCTTATTTTATTTCCAAAGATATAAACAATTATATTAATAACTCTAAAGACTTATCAACAATACTTAAAACAATAATTTACAACTATATCTGTTTTGTTTTGCAGATGTCTACCATCTCACCGTTCCACACATTTAAGTAATATCCATGGATCCACTAAACTTGATCTAGTCCAACAAATTGTGGCTTCGTTACTATAAGCGGTTTTATCATCATCATCATCATCATCATCATCATCATCATCATCATCATCATCATCATCATCATCATCATCATCATCATCATCAGTCCTTTAAGTGTCACTGGGCACATAAGGCCTCTACAATAAATCTTCAGAGCACTTTACCGGCATCGGATTGGTTACGGGTACGAATGCCAATGCCATAGAAAACTAGTTTTTCCCACATTGTTTTCTAACTACTAAAACTACGTAGACTAACGCAAATCTAAAGTCACTGATATGATCCGCGGTACTAAATCGATTACAATAACCTTTGAACACCTTTAAGTAGCATATCTCTGCCTGGTTAGTTTAGTTGGTAAGGTGCCAGTCTACCATGCGGTTGGGTTCGATTTGCTGCCGAACATTCAGGCTCTTTAAAAATACGGAAAAGGTGCTGCCTCTGCAAATAGTTAGACCTCTGTGTTTTCTCGGATAAGGATGTTAAGGTGTAGACTTAAAAGAGAAAAGCCATTTCCGGGGAATTGTCATTAAAGTTTTATTTATCAACTGGGCCCACTGAAAATGAACTGCTTCCAAACGCTGTTGCTATAAAACATACTAAGTTGGTTAGAACGCTTTCCGGCATTGCTTTGATCGCTGGCTCGAATCCTGTTGAAGCTCGAGTTTTTTTCAATTATATCATATCCAGTTACTCTCGTGAAACACTAAGAGCCACGGTCATGTTAAAAATTTGAACAAAATAAATTTAGTTTTGAAATATAAAGAGACCATCATCAAGTATCTTGAAAAGCCTTCTCGCTTCACAATAATTCAAACTCTAATACAAATCTGATTAAAGAAGTACGTATATACATTTCTATGTATGGTTTGTTCAGACGTGCACACATGCTTGTGCACAACATAAATATGTTTGTACTAGTACTTAAATAATCGAGTAACTTTATTTTAGAACGACTTTATAAATTCTTATAAAATGTATTATTAATTTGGGAGCACGAGTATCTTACTTAAGACGGCATCGCCCTTTTAAAATTCCAAAGCTTTGTACGAAAAGAACAAGTGATGTCAAAATAGCCCAGGCTTTTATTTCATATGTGTAATGTTTTATATTTTATATATAAATTTAATTAAAATTATTTTTTATTATCGAAATTTTAATATCCCTTTTTAATTTAGTTTTCAAATTTTTACCAAATATTTTTAGTATTTTACAATATTTTTAATGTAAATAGTTATATAATGTTTTTGAATGTTTTTGTAAATAACTGCGCAATTCAGCCTTTGGCTGATATGCAGTTGTTAATAAACTATCTATCTAAACTATCTATCTTATTTTACCCTCTGAGTTGTAACTCTTGCACCCTATACTCCAGTTCATCGTATTTTGTGAGCCATATTATGTCACCTACCAAAAGAAAACTTTGCCTTGAGTTTCCAGTGTAGAATCGAGCCCGGTTGAAGTCATCGTGAATGAGGTATAAGAAGGCTAGTTTATCGCTGTGTCTGCTCTGTAAAAGTACAGAAGCCAAAAGACAAGAAGAAAGTCATACAAGATACTAGTTATGCATGTAATGGTCTAACATCTAGTGATTAAAAGTTACCTAAGGTCTTGTCAATTAAAATAGGAACCACTTAAAACAGACCTGAAGAGTAAAAAAGCGTTTCAGTTTAAGTTTCTTGCTCAAAAGGGTTTTAATCCATAATTACGAACTTGTTGGAAATGTTGAATAAAAACGTTTCTTTTTCCTACGGTGTCTGTCTCAACTATTTATATAATTGTCTCTTTAGAAACACCGACCAGTTTATCAATATCATGAAACTTACTAAAAATGATCAACAACTCTAGTTTGCCTCTTAGAACACCAGAAAGATATTCCCGGCAAAACAGAGGAGGAAAGGGAGGGGAGAGGGGATAATTTGGCCCTACCCAATTTTTTTGCAAAGCAAGAATAGTAAATTACATTAATAGATTTCTAACACAAAACTTGACCATCATGGAGCAACCCCAAAAGTTTTTTATTTACCTCAAAGAGAGTTTTCTGCTCTGTATTTTCCAAAGCTTTTTGGACAAATGGTAGGAGTGGCACGTCCCTTCTACCCTGACTTTGAAGCTTTAGTCGACTTTGTAGTAAAAAGGGTAAATAATGCTCCTAAAATGGAAGAACAATTATGCAGGTTAGGATTTCAATACTTCTCAGTTCGATCGTAGCGTAAGAAGATTTAAAACGTATCGGAGAATCAAGACAACATTTTTCATTTTACAAAACATGCTTTGATCATCTTGAAATTTACAGTGGAATGTTGGTTATATATAGGTTTTTAAAGTTTCTTATATAATAGGCTGTCAAATATACAAAGGATAAATGTGAATTAAAAAAATTGCGGCAAAGCGAAGAACAATAAGACAAAGAGAAAAGCTAAAAAATAGCATTAAACAAAGACTTAAATCCAACATGAAAAAGTTGTTTGTGAGATGGGGTTAAGGTAATAATGTCTGCATATTACGACTAAACGCCTATGGGATGTAGGTAAGATTGGATTCTACTTAGTAAGATGGCTTGGTTTGAATTTAGAAAAATAAGTGGTAGACCAACAGAAACAAAGAGGAAAACAGCGAAAAAGAAACAAAATGAAGTGCGGTCTTCCCCATTGAAGGACTGTGGAACAAGCAACCATGGAAAGAAAGCATTGGAGAGATCCGTGCCTTGCCTTATGTTCCACAAGGAGAGCAGATTGATTGATGATGATGAAGAAAACAGGTATCCAAGGTGTGCTACTTTGTCTGCTGGATTTTAAAAAACCTTGCAGGGCTTGATTTTTATGGTCGTCTAGACATCTTTTGGATGACTGAAACTAACTGCTTGATAAATCATTTCATTTGAGAAAGGAGAACATATACTAATCATTTCGTTGCCTACGGACTCCCCTACATAAAAATTCCCGTAAGGCCGGCTGGCTTGCAAATCGTAAAAAGCCGTAACATATATAAAATGTTGCACGTTATGTCCGATGGCGAGTTTTGAGCAAAGTTATTTCATGTTGTTCGTTGACTCCAAGCGAATTAAATTAACTTTAGCATATGGAACTGCAGAATTTAATTTTGCTTTGGAAGTTGGGCAGTAATTGGCGGGCCATTATGTCCATAGTCTGTCCATTTTCCATGGCGCTGTAGCTCTGCAATCCCTTACTGGGATAAGCGGGCAAGGAAAGATGCACATTTGTTTGTAGTGCTACCAAAAATGGGTTGTGGCCACCAAACTTTTGAGAGTTGGCAAAAAATTAAATCTTGATTCTCCCATATACAAGAAGAAATCTCACAGGGCTTATAAGGACTTCACCTACACCTTCTTAACTGATAAAATATTTGTTCTGCATTAACAGAACGAGTTTAACGAGAGAAATCTTTGAACTGGGTCTAAAAGTTCATTACAAATTGTACTTAATTCGCCCGAATACCCATATTTAGCAGGAAACCTCTTAGCTTCTTATCAGTAAAAATCTGTTTATAGTATTTTTCAAGGCATTCGAAAATTAACAAATTTATATTTACCTGAGCGAAAGTGTCTGACCATATTTTATCCAAATCTGGCGGTTGGTCCTCGTCAATGTTTGCAACAGAGACACTTTCCAGGTTTTCCCATTGTGTTAAGTTAGAAAAACACTAAAATTCAGTAAGAAAAATAACTTAGAAATAAATCGATAATTGTATAAAATAAAACAATTAGTAACAAATGTATATTTAAGATGAAACAATAAATACATAATATTAAGGACAAGCAGAAACTCGAATCCGAGCCCCAGATGGGATTTGAACCCACGACCCTCCGTGTTCTAGTTGGATGCTCTAACCACCGAGCTACTGGTACTCAATGGTGCGCATGGGTCAATTTTGGGTCTAGACTGGAACCGCATTGCGCGGTTACACGGTCAAGTAATAACCGACACACATGAACTCATTACCAGCATCACGCTGCCACATTAATGCATATCTTCGATGCGGCCAACCAATCTAATAAGTGAGTATATTTAAGATGAAACAATAAATTCACAATATTAAAGGTAAGGAGAAACTCGGAAAAAATCCGAGCCCCAGATGGGATTTGAACCCACAAACCTCCGCGTTTTAGTCAGATGCTGTAACCACTGAGCTAGTAACAAATGCCTGACTGAATATTATGATACTTCGAAAGAAAATTAACCAGAATTAGTGGCATGTAACAAGCGTTGCTTATAAAAAATGAGGTTTCTCGTGGACTCATTTGCATATCTTTTATGTTTGCAAACCGATATTTTCTTGCACGTGGACTAAGCTTTGGTACTAAATAGTACTTCAAGCATTTTCTGTCAGCAATCTTCTTTCCCTTCACTTTTAACACTGACAACCCTTTATTCATTTCAATCCTGCACAAAACCTCACTTTCTGTTACGAACTTCTAATAACTATAGGAACTAAGAAGTCACTGGGACTTAAAGGTCATCTCCTGAGCCGATTATCTCAACCATCGTCGGAAACGTATTAAAGGGACTTAAAGTTGTGGGGTCTATAACTAGTGCATTAAAGGGACTTAGGGTCTATAATTAGTCCATTAAAGGGACTTAAAGTTGTGGGAAAAATAACTAGTGCATTCAGCTGTCCCCCAGGGCTCAGTTCTAAGTCCTACACTTTTCCTCTTTTATTTAAATGATCTTCCTGATTGCGTTACTTCTTTATGCCTTCCTGTGTTCGCGGATGACACTAAATGCCATAAAGTCATTACAAACATGGATAACAACAGTAGGCTGTAGGTTGATCTGAACTTAAGTTCTCATTTGGCACTCCGTAATGAACTGTCCTTTCAACCTGTAAAGTGTGTGAACCTTCCGATTTCTCGCAAAAGCCAGTCACTTGCGAGATACTATTTTTTCAACAACAACAATATCAGTGTCACCAGTGCTCGTGACCTTGTTGTACTCATATCCAATGGCCTATTATGGACAGAGTACAAACACACCATCATCTCAAAAGCGAACAAAGTGCTTGGTGTTCTAACTAAACCATTGCTGCTCCTCTTATCTTCCTCCAAGCACTCAAAGGATACTACTGTAAACATCGCACTTGAGCGCTCTCACTTGATATATGCTAGCCCTGTCTGGTATCCTTGTTATTATAGCTAAATGTTTCTCCTGTGTAACAAAGAAGGGCCACACGCTACATGTTGTATAATCGTAAACTTGTCTACAAATTAAGGTTGGTTCCTTTAAACCTTTTGACCCTCTCGAACTTTCTCGAATATCTCGATCTTTTGTTCCTGTTTTGGTGCCTCAAGACAAAATCGCACTCGAGAACCAGAAGAGGAAGTATGGGCTCAGACTTTAAACACCTTCCTACCAGGACCAACACTTTCCGTTCTTCAGACATTTTCAGATTATGCTCTTTCTTGAACTTAACCTTCTTCAATTCGTGTTTTTATATCATTTCTACTTTCAAAGCTCGACTTAAGACTGCTGTCCAATAGACACCACTCCGTTTTCGACTCTGATGGTATTTGCACTTAGAGTATTTGTCCATTGCGCTGTAAATCAAAGTTACTCACTGTCTGTACTTGCTAGTAACTCCAATAGTTCTTTGCTTTAGTTTTTGCCCTATGTGTGCTATAGTATCATTAGTATTTTCTGCTTAAATTCCAGGTTTTACTTTAAGTTTACTATAAGTTTAAGTTTACTTTATATTTTTACTATAAGAATTTTGACCATTGGAGGCAGATCCAAAGGGGACCTAGTGTCCTACTGTGTGCTCTCCTGCTGTACCACCTAGCAATATCGTAAATGAATAAACAAAGTAGCAAAACAAAAAAAAACACTTCAGTTTAACCAGTTTTGGCAATAACAAAGTTCTGATTTAAGTGTTTCAGTGGTAACTGGAACATGCTTTCGAATTCAATCAAATCTCAATTTTATACCTGAAGTCTAGCATCATCCCACAGATCTTCTTCCTCTTGTTGCGGGTCTCCATTCGGCCACTCAGTTGTTTCTAATGCCTACAAAAACCGAAAGGATGGAATATTGAGTTAGCTTAGAAGGAAATGAGGTTGCACAAATATTCAAATCCTGGAAGAGCCGGGGATCGAACTTAGGATGCAGAGATCTTACCATAATGTGCAAAAACCACAATATTTACAAACCTAAACTTTATTTTACACCGATTTGAACTTAGTCTTACAACAAAAAAATAAAATAAAATAAAATAAAACAAAAGTTATGTATACCTATTTACAAATTAAACAGGGTTACAATAACAAAGTTAGGAATTTTAAAAATGGTTTACAAATAAAGATTTAACTGCTAAAATGAGCCCGAATAATGTTCCTGTAAAAGTTTAAAAATATTATTTGGCTCATTAACTATTTTACTATGGAGCATTTTCGAGATTGTACAACATTTTGTTAGACCCAAATGTTTCATCACTTTGTTTGGTTAAGTTTTCTCATGTTTTAAACTCAAATCATGTTTATTCGCCATATGTTACTGAACAAATGCCTATAGGTTTCAGTGGTCGAGACATAAATGCATTAAAGATTAGCGTCCAGCAGATAGCCATGAATGCCCTTAGGGGTTTCATTAATTTTTCTAGCAGGAGGTTAATTGTAGAGAAGTAGGAAGGTACCAACAAATAGACATAGTCTGTGTTGGAGGCACTTGCTTCCTTCGGGGGGATCGGGTTGCGGCACATGTTCCTCCAGGGAAATTTTTGAAAACTTTTAAATTCGTTTTTCTACATTTTGAGGAATATTTTCAAATTTTCTTCACTTGGCTTTACCTTGTTTTGTTTCTATTTTAGTTTACAAATACTCTGAAAGAGCCAAAAAATTCACTGCTTAAACATGTTTTAGCAAAGATATGGGAGAGGCGTCTTGGTAACGACTTGCAAATGAAGAGCGATTTTGGTTTTCTTCGACGTGATTTTGAACGTGATAAAATATCTTTTGCAAGAACATTTTAAATAAATCAAAAGCACCAAAAGTACAGCTTAAATAAGGATGTTTGTTTTAATGTCGATACAGAAGCAACTGAAAAGAAAGTTTATTGATCTTATAAAGTGTTTTAAGTTCTAAATTTTTATGGGAAGTACGCGGGTACACTGATCAGTGAACACGGGTACTGGTACCCGGGTCCCGGCTTCTATAATAATAACCCTGTCAGCCTTGGATGGAATGAAGCAAGTCGGGTAATTTGTTTTGAAAAAGGATACAAAAATGTGATCTGTTCTGGGTTTTAGCTCATTGACAATCAATAACGAAAATCGTAACTTCGCCAATCATGGAATAGAGAACACAAGATTAAAAAGGAAATTTAAATCAAAGAAAATTGTGATTTAGTCGTGGATACACTTCATTTGAATGGTTTTTGAAAATATTTAAAATCTTTTATACGTCTTGAAAATACAAATCTTAAAATATGTAAACAGTGGCAGCCATTGGGTAAACCTCTCGAAAATTTCTGATAGATTTGAAACCATTTGGTATTATTGGTGTTTTGGTTAGATATGATGGACGGATTAGTTGTGCTACTGTTTCTAAATAAAAAACTTTGTCCAAGTTTACATGTCTAATACGTTTGGCAACATGAATGCTCATAGGATTGTTTGATTTGCTTATCGCTTCGCTCCAAGTTTTGCTCGTAAGATTCACTTACAGCAGGCTTACTGTTTATAAGACCGACTGTTAGCTTGGATGGTCGGTAAGGAACAGATACTCTTCGCATTCAGCATCTTTAGTTTGACTAAGTTAGCTTTTAAGTTATTTGTTAGGGACATTACCTTTATTTTAATTTTATTGTCTTATGTAAAGTGTAAAAATGTTATAATTATAGGTAAATGAAGAATTGTTGTTGTTGTTGTTGTTGTAATGTTCTGTCTGTGACAAGTAAATGCTCACTAAAAATGTAATCAAACTTGACTTCGTAAATTAGAAAGGGCGTTCCGTCATCATTTCAAAAATTCGAAATTAATCGGTCTGTAACTCCCAACAATAATTCCCATGCTTTGCGTATTCAAGACTAAAAAGATTGATCTTCTCGAAACCAGTTATTAAATGATCTTTGAAAGCGGGAATACTGGACCTGGTGCATACCTTGTTGTAAAGTTGCAAAGCTTGAGCAAAATCTCCTCTCGCTTCTGCTTCCAAGGCTTTCTGGGTAATATCTTGTGTACCAATCTGACTAGTGAATATGCCACGAAGCACATCATAATCACCTAACGAACGGTAAAGCCTGGAACATATAGTTAAAGATCAGCAAGAAAAGTAATTTGTAGCAAAAGCAAAGAACTACCTAAGCTTCTTAGCGTCTTATGCTCTTACTTTGCCAACTCAATCCAATTTCTTGTCCTTTCTGTTGGAGCCCTTGTTCCTCTTGCTCGCTTCGAGCTTTTACGATCGTCTTCGACATTATTCAATAATTGCTTTTCAAGAAGTAGAATTCCTGTTCAAAGAAAAATATGCAACTCAAAAGTTTTTTGAAGTAACGTGCAGCATTTTGATCAAAATAGTACGTCAAAGCAAAGCCTTAATAGTGTTTTGTTAAATTCATGCAGGTTGTCATCAGTCCAGTTTTTAGTTTGTCTAAATTTCAATCCTAAACCTGTTACTCAACTCTGATCTACGAGTGAATAAAAGGTTATGTTGCCAGATAACAATAGCTAGGGAGATCATCGTGTGCACAACCTCTACCGCCCAGCTTCGTTAGTTGTCTAAGAAGTGTTGATCTGATCCCGTAGTATAAATAACTTGAGATCATTAAATCATAAAATATCATATGAAACCAATATCAAACACAATGGATCAAAAACTTTACAAAAACCAAGGCTGAACTTTTAATAGTCAAATTTATTAAACCTTACTTCAAAACAATTTCATTTCTTTCGCTTAACAAACCTATTGGCTGCTGCAGACTGGCCACACTTGCTGAGCTCACAGCAGCTGGAGATAAACACAGATTATTTTCATGGTAGCAGATTTCCTAAGGAACACCAAGACAAAGTAGGACAATAACGTTAAGAAGAGAAGTCTGTGGTTATGTAAGTAAAATATCTATAACTGTTAACAAATTCAAAGTATTTCTATTCTTCTGTTATAAAACAAGTTAGGAAGTATAATAAAGACGAAACAATAATGTCATAATTTTAAACTCAAGGAGAACTCGAAAAAAAATCCGAGTCCCAGATTGGATTTGAACCACGACCCTCCTTGATTAAGTAAGATGTTCTAATCACTGAGCTACTGAAGACTCTATGGTGAGCAAGGGTCAATTTTCCGGGTCTCAACTGCAACCGCATCACACGGCCACACAGCCAAGTAATGACTGGCACATATGAGCTCACTAACAACATCGCACTGTCATATTAAGGCATATCAAGATGCAGCCAGTCAACCTCCAAAGTGAGTATGTTAAAGACGAAATAACAATAACATGATATTAATTGCACAGAAAACTGAAAAAATTAATTTTCCTTCTTCCTTTTATTTTTTCTTTTCTCCAAATCACACCGACCAGGAAAATTTAAAAGAAAACCCCAAAACAGAACGGTATTTTTCAAATTCGTAGAAAAGCGCATCGTTTCTAGTAGGATATAGAAAGTTAAGAAGTGTATCCAGATTCACTCCTAGAATGTGGAGGGCACCCTCGGTGTAACAGCTTTAGATGAGAAATACTAAAAAGTAGCACAAGATATTGCATTGCAGGACGGCACCTTTAAAAGAAACAACTGAAATTCGAGCTAATTTGGTTAAAGTTTCATTAGGACAGCAAAAATTGCTTAATGAAAGAAGAATTAAGCTCACTAATCTCACCTCGATACATGAGATAAATGGCGGAAAGAAAGCAGTGGATGAAGAGATCATGCTACTGAGTGCTGCTTGTATGTTTTTCGTTGTATTGATCGCTTCGCTCTCCGTTAGCTTCTCGTCCATTTGAGAGAAAATTCCTCTGAATAGCGCCGTAAACAGTTGCTTAGCAAATGTACTATCACACTAAAAGAAATTAGAAGAAATCTACTCATTATCTATCGGAAATACTGCAATCAGATAGGCTACTGTACTTGCTATCAATCAAGTGATAGATAGTGTCTGCGGGATGTAAACAAGTAATGCAATATGGTGTCCCTTTCCTGCTTTTCTGACGTTTTGGAATATGAATTAAACTCCCGTTTTCAGAAAGCAGTCCCAGACAGATCTAAACGAGCAACAAAATATGGTGTTAAGATTTTCAAAGGTAACAAAAAAGTATCAATTTGACAGTTTCACTCGACGATAGGCGCAAACTGCAAAATATAAACAAACAAGACTTGGCCGTTTCAGAAACCTAACTATTTTTGCAAAAACGTACTGCTTTTCTTTTGTTCCCTCTTCAAAGACTTCCACTAAAACAATTAGGATACTTGCTCTCAGTTTCTAAAGCCAATCGATCTTATGGCTTGGGCTTCGCCCTCGTCATTCTATAACTAAGGCAATAGAAATTGCGAGCTTGTATTCTATTGTTAACTAGGTATGGTCAGTAAAACCAAACGTCGCGGCATTACTAAAACCGGGAAATGGGTAATATATGTATGTGCTATATATTTAAATAGCTATATATTTAAATATTTATATGTACTGTTTATGTGTTTTTATATGTTATTTATAATATAGCTGCGATATAACGCGCGCTCTTATTGGTTCAAATCTATGCTTTATTACACCGATAAAGTCATGGTTTTCGCTT
>JANCMA020080155.1:0-15438 GCA_024336925.2 Zoanthus solanderi | reverse complement strand
GACATTAGGAACGAGCAACATAGCCGCTTCTGATTGCATGTTGTTGCGCAACGGGGTTAAAGCTTGGACGTTTAACAGAGTGTTTCTTTATCGATGCTTTTTGTGACTGTATATATAAGATTTTAGTGTTATCTTGTTTTGGACCATTAATTTTGAAATATACTTGTAACATTATTTCTAATAAAACTTTGCAAATTATTTTACAAACAGTCATTGTAAGATTTTAGTCTTATCTTATTATTATTTTTGTGTTTTGGCTTATTAATTTTGGAAAATATTTTACCAACGGTAGTGACATTAGGAAGGAGGAACATATCCGCTTCTGATTGCATGTTGTTGCGAAACGTGGTTAAAGTTAGGACGTTTAGCAGATTCTTTCTTTATCGATGCTTCTTGTGACTGTACATATAAGATTTTAGTGTTACTTGTTTTGGACCATTAATTTTGAAATATACAACATTATTTCTAATAAAACTTCGGAAACTATTTTACAAACAGTAGTGACATTAGGAACGAGCAACATAGCCGCTTCTGATTGCATGTTGTTGCGCAACGGGGTTAAAGCTTGGACGTTTAACAAAGTATTTCTTTATCGATGCTTCTTGTGACTGTACGTATAAGATTTTAGTGTTATCTAGTTTTGGACTATTAATTTTGAAATATACCACATTAATTCTAATAAAACTTTGCAAATTATTTTACAAACAGTCTTTCTCTATCGATGCTTCTTGTGACTATATATATACGATTTTAGTGTTATCTTATTATTTTAGTGTTTTGGAACATTAATTTTGAAATAGGCAACATTATTTCTAATAAAGTATTGGAAATTATTTTACAAACAGTTGTTTTGTGACATTAGGAACGAGAAACTGATAGCCGCTTGTGATTGTATATTGTAGCGTAACGTGGTTAGAGGTTAGATGTTTAACGGATTCTTCCTTTATCGAAGTTTCTTGTGACTGTATATGTACATATAAGATTTTAGTTTTACCTTTTTGTGCCCAATTTGAATTATACGACAGTAATTGTAATAAAAGTTATCAAATTATTTTACAAACAGTTGTGACATTAGGAACGAGCAACATAGCCGCTTGTGATTGTATGTTGTTGCCTAACGGTGTTAAAATTTAGACGATTAACACAGTCTTTCTTTTTCGATTTTTTCTTTAACTGTGTACATAAGATTTTAGTGTTATCGTGTTTTGGACTATGAAGTTGGAAATATAAAACATTTAATTCTAATAAGATTTGATACAGGCCAAAAAACCCACGACTGATAAACACACGTTTTGAGTAACATAGATAAGTTAATACCAAGGGAACTGAACTCGTAAATTATTTTGTTCTAATTTTATTTCCTTATATTTCCCATTCATTTAGTAATTGTACTGCTTTTTGAAAATGTTATTAATAACATATTTTAACTTAACAATTCTATTGTTATTCGGCCTGTTGTACTATTTGTTGTTCCAAAAGAACACTAGGTGTTGGAGTCAAATAGTTCCCCTTAAACTAATTTAGTTATTTGTGTCTTTCTTCTTGTTATTCCAACTCGTTTGTCTCTGAAAAAAAGGAAACGCTCCATGTTAAAATATTAAATGTAAAATTTTTAAAAGAACAAACCACCCGTACTCAATTTCACGCCATACGCCAACCAAACTCCCACATGCATGAGGTGGGGGCTAAGCCTTAAGAAGTTCTGTGAAGTTGCCCTTGGCGGCTCTTTACTTGTAGCGAAAAGCTGTACTACCTTGCTGCTGAGTCTCACCAGGAAAAAAAAGGTTGTCCGTGGTTGCTCTTGTTACTTTCAGCGTAGTTACATGGGTACAGCCTGGGTGAAGCCAGGTGTGCACTTGCGTTTAGGATCTGGTCAAACCCGTAGAATTAAGTTCTGGTGGTTGTTGTAAGAAAATTTAGAATGTTTTTTGCAGTTTTTGCCTTGTAAGCAGTCGTCCGTAAGTTCCATACAGCGTTAAAGAAGTGCTTAGCAAAATACTGCTCACCTGATAACAAATGCGACCACTTCGAAAATTTACGATTTTCGTTGATTGTTTTCTTTTTTGGTTGCCCACCTAATGTTCAATGGGTGCTCATTACGAGTAGAGACGTATTTAAGTTTCGTGCTTATAACTTAAATAGAATATTTTTTACAGCTTTTGAAAGTGAAAAGAGTAGTTCCGGTAAAACAGAAAATTGTAAAATTGATATTAAAAACGAAATTGATGATGACATTATCAACTGATGTTGCTGTTGCCATGGAAATCAATTACCTAACACACCGAGCCGGTTCATTACTGTTCCTATTATGTTACAACGGCTTTACAGAGAAAAAATGTCACTTGCCAATTCTTGGGTATTCAAAACCGATCATAACATCCTTAGAAACTTCGTAACTTTGTTTGCTTTACAAACCTAACTTTAAGTTTTAAACACAAATCTCTTTCACATTTGTTCTAAGTTGTATGCCAATGAGTAGATCTTGTCAAATTTCTTTATTCTAAAATGGTTGTGATGATGATTATGATGATGGCAGTGAAATGATTATTATGCCATGAAGGTGATGATGATTTAATCAATTCATGATAAAGATGATGATGATGATGATGGTAGATGATGATGATGTTGAGGATGATTATGTTGTTGATGATGTTGATGTTGTTGTTGTTGATAATGATGATAATGATGTTGATACTGATGATGATGATAATGATGATGATGCCGAAAAGCCAAGAGCAGTGATCCCGGTCTGTCTCAATCATCGAGGGCATTTATTAATGTTTTATTCCAATATATTTGTGGGCCGCTGTTGCGGACTATCGTAAGACCCTCAAAATGGTGTCTACGAAAAGCCCCCTAAGGAGTTGCCATTAAGTATTTGTAGCTGTATTGTATCATGGCTACGATATTACGGCAGTGATTAAGGCAATAAGTAGATGACGGTATCAATGATGATGATAGTTATGGGTTATTCAATAAAACATACCGGATTAAGATGAAGACCGACGCCTTGCAGGTATGTATTTTACCGGCCGGTATCCATATCCACCATATCCACCATATCCTTTATAACCGTTATGAATGGCATAGCCGTGACCGTGACCGTTACCGTAGCCATAACCGTGGCCGTGACCGTGACCGTAACCTTTGCCATAACCGTAACCGTAACCGTGTCCGTGACCGTAACCATATCCGTGACCACGTCCGCGATATTTACTACGGCTTCTACTTTTGGATGCGCGTCGCTTACGACGGGGTGACTCCATTATCCTTGAAAGATAAAGTGTTAAAGTGTTAGAAGCATCCTACCCTAAAATGGGTCAAATTGTTAGCGATCATCAACTCATACCTTTTCTTTTAACCTAACCGGATCGAGAGATTCTATCAAGACTACAAGAGCATTAATTTTCGCTTTTTCCCTTAGACTTGAAGAAACCGCATACTGCTGAATTTTGTAAAAAAAAATAGTTTCAACCGCTGCTTACGATTGTCTATAGTTAAAAAACAGATGCTGTAAGCCTATCACTTCTTTGACTAACTGAATATCGAGTCCTGTTCGATAGTTTTCATGGTTTTCGTATTTAAGCGAATATAAAAACTATACGAAAAGAATAATCGATGTACTTACTTTTTCTTGATATAATAAAAATTACAGCTTTTTCTACAATGATGTAGATCAAAAATTAGCCCATCTGCATGTAAGCATTTTTTAATGTCAACACGGTGAAAATTAGTTCAATTAAGTTACTTGAATAAGAGTATAAAACATCTTGGAACTCGATTTACCTAAAAAGGCAATATTCAATAAGAAAATAAGAGATTCAGAACGTTAGTTGGAATGTAATCAGAAGTTATACATATATAGATTCAGAAGAAGAAAGATGTAGGCTTTCAAAATGAAAGTGGCATACCGAAGGGTAGTCGCGAAACTATATTAATTAAAGATCCTGGTACCATTGATCGCTGCCTTGAGAGTCCAAGTTTCACCTCTACAACTTGCCTGCATCAATCCATCCGAAATACTTAATTTTTTTTAAATTTAACAATGGCTTACCACTTGAGAGCTTAGATTAACAACTACCACTCATTCCTCTCCACAACTACTAATTCGGTTTCTACTCCTGTTTTTAAAATTTACATCAAGGTCTTAATTTCTCTGGGAGTGCCGGTTTTGTCCAAAACTCAAAACTGCTGCTCTTATAATCTTAATGCCGGTTTCTTCTATTCATTAAGAGCTTAAGTTAAAGTTTTCTCTTTCAATTCAATTCATGTTGTTGTTGTACTAATAAATAACTTTAATTTTTGAAATATATAAATTTGTGGAAAAAGTACTGATACCTTGCAAGAAGGCTTGGACCATCCGCCACGGCAACATCCTTTGATTCCTCTATGGCCAGAGTTGAGTGGACCAGGATGGCTAAAGATAAAGCCAAAACAATAGAGATCACCCAAGCTTTCTCCATCTCTCCTGAGGAGGTGCTGACACGGAACGTATAGGTAATGAGGTTTAACTTCTTCTAATTGATATAAAGCTATTTTTCCCTGATTTTTATACAATTCGTGTTGTATACTTAATATCAAAATAGGACTAAATATGAACAGATTAACAAAAAATACTAATACTAATATAATAATACTTAATACAATATTTACTAATGCTTTTGATACATTCACGGTAATATATATAAAGCTAAGAATAATTATTGGGCTGTTTTTTTGGGTTTTTTTTGTGAATAAAGCCATATATAAAATATGAAGAAAACTTTTGTTTCCAGCAGTAATCTCCTACTGATATTACATGCAGGTTTGGGTGGTAATTAAATATATTGCTTAAATCTTACGATCAAGGGAGATACACTGGCCTCCATTGATGTTTTAATATTTTTTGTTAATCTACAGTGCACAGGAGTTTTAAGTTCTTGTAGTGGAATCACAGTTCACAGAACGTGACTTTATTTGATTTTAAATGACAATCATGAAATTATTTTCATAACTAGATTGTATCTTCTGCAAGGACATTAACTTCTTTTAAATAATTATAAGTTGTATTAGCGATTTTAAAAAACATGCTTTAAAATTTAAAAACATATTAAAGAACATCGAAAATTTTCGACCACAAATTGTCATCTTCAGTCTTTTCTTTTGCTGCTAAAGTTTTAAGATTATGCACTCTTAATTACGACCATGGGCTGCATGTTTTAGCTTGTTTTCGTTCAATGACGGATTACACGCTGCAATGAACAGGGTTTTCACAATCGTTCGCTTCCTTCATTGACTTGTAGGTGTAACAACACGCTATATCAATGAGTGTTCTCGGAATTGGTTTAGTTGCTTTGCAGGTTTGGATATTTTAGTTCTGTGCTAGTGTTCATTAATTCGTACTTTGAAATTTTTTGTGTTTCTCAAATATATTTTTCTCCGCAATAACGTTGTCCTTTGTAAACAACATGGGAATTTAAAAGCTTTGCTAAATATCATTGTCTTAAATTCACTTAAGAAGTTGTTTTCACGATGCTTAAAAGGACAAAGAATTTTACTTATGTTGAGTTTCGTGAGGGGGAAGGGATTTGCGACACAATATCTAAAGAGTATTTTAAGCTGGTGCTGCACCGTTCCGTGTTGCTATTAGTGGAAGAGACTCGCACAAACAACTGTGGCTGACGAAAAATAATTTTACTAACAGATTATTATCAAAATGCACTTTTCATATAACCATATGCTTCCTAAAGCCTATGATGAATTTTTCAAAGAGATTTCATCAGTTCTGTACATCAATACAATACTAGACTAGCATGCAAATCGTCATATTATATTCATCAAGCAAGGACAAACTATGGTAAATTTAATATTCGATTCTCATCAGTTACTGTCTGGAATGAATTTGATGAAAATTTTAAGCGACTTTCAGTCAAATTGTTGAAATCAAAGTTAAAAGAACGATTGTTAGCCTCATACAAAAGGGTCTGAGTCTCCATCTGGTATTGGTTCTAGTGTGTGTGTTTCTTTTTCTTTTCCTTTCTTTTTCCTGTTCCTTATTTATTTAATATCCACTTATCTACTATTTATTGTTATCGTTATATTCTCTTCTATATAAAGTTTTTTTGTCAACTTTATTGCCAACCGTCCGTTGTGTATAATTAATAAAAGTAGTTACTCAGCTAGATTAGTTTTTAGTTATTCTGAGTAACCTTTACAATAACCTGTTTTATTTCTTCACCGTGTAAAGTTAATTGTGTTAAATTTTGTAATAATGTTTGACTCTCTCTCTAAAACACAGAAACGTTTAGCTGCTACTTAAAACAGTTTGTTAGACTTAGATAACAGGTTTGAGGAAAAATTTACTTTCTTTAAAATCTTTTTGCCTTAGCGTTTTAAAAGCTAGGTATTCTTATAAAATAGTTGAAAATGGCAGCCCCGATTGATGATACTCGGCCAATAGAGAAATATGATATTGCACGTCGCAATTAAAAAGAATACTACAGCATAACACTTCACCTCTTATTGTAAAGCCAACACCGTTCAGCGTTTCGTACTATTTAACACTCGAGTAAGAGCAAGCTTCAAAAGCAAAACCAAGCTGGAAACTGTTGCCAGACAAATTCTTTAGTGTTTTCTTTAACCAATAATCTTCTTTTAAGTTTAACGTTTAAGATGGGAAATATTTATTTTTTTTGAATAGTAAATTTAACTGAAACAATACAATTAAAATTTAAGAAAAACAACAAATCGAGCTTTCAGAAGAATTGAAATGTCTTCTGTATAAGCTCACGGGCTCAATTTGAAATCATTTCATTTGTTCGCACGGCTTTACTGGACGAAGCGGTTCGACGATGTGCCCCGTATAGACATTATAGGAGTCGTTATAGTTTGGCAAATTCTACTTTTTTTGAATATTGCTATTCTTCCCAGTTTCTTCTGTGGTTCCTCAAATTCAAAATTTATGTTCCACGCCCGTATATTTTTCCTCGACCTTGGAAAGTCATTTCCAAGATATATCCAGATTTCTTCTGAAATATTTTTTTTTGTCGAGAACTTGCTGTTTTTAGCTGATTCTCGATTTACTTCACATGCAGTTATTAAATTTTTTTCGGGGTTGAAATGTCTGCCTGTTACAGTTTTCAACATATTGAGAGCACTGACTGATTATATGGCAGAAATTCTCCGATTACTACCCACGTTATGAACCAACCTCGCGACTAGTTTAATTTGCACGCATGCAGTTTTGACAGTTGCAAAGAACTAAGCAAATAGTAAAAAGGACAAAAAAATTCAAGTCCTAAATATCTTCGCGGAACAAACAATAACGCACTCTCTTTAACTTCCTTTTTTTTAAATTTCCACTGCACGCCGCTCTTGTCTATAGCCTACATGCATACAGTAAACTTCCAGCCTCAAATATCATTTGTACTTAAATTTAGCCTAAACACTCTTATAAAACTCTTAATCAAATACAGATAGGGTGAAAAGATTAACGCGATTTCCAGAAAGTGGGTTTTGCCTTCCTTTTCTCTTTGACTGGATGCTAACGAATATTATCTCGTCATTATTTATCGCACATACTGCAATACAATTGGCTACCGTACCTTATCGTTGTTCTTTTCTTTCTTCTAATTCTATTTTTTCTACAATTGAAACATTTAGAATACTCGCTATCAATTTCTACCGCCAATTAATAGAATAACTCAAGATTTGTCCCGTCAATTATATTCTTTCGAGTATAGTCGCAACCTGTAGAAATAAACCTGTAGATAAAAAAAGATAGACATCTACATAATTAATTTGCAAAATCTTTAAGGACATTAGGCAAAAAATAGCTAATTAGTTTTGTTTACAATACAATGGCTTAACTTATTACGCCGGAACGCGCTCAATAATATATTGTAGAAGTACTGAAAAATAAAACTGATCAACCTAAGCCCGGATTGTTAGTTCATTTTCCATATTTAAGAACTGCCAAGAATTCCAAAGTGAAATGTGAACAATTGTTGTTTGTGTACAAAGGAGAATAGACGAATATATGCAAATATAAGTTCAGTTTGTAGTCTATAAAAAACAGTGAATTTCTAATGCATATAAGTGCAAAATAATAGGTGCTGCGACATTTGAACATTACAGTACAAAAAAGTATCTGTAAGAAAACGAATTCAAGAAAAGTCCATCTTTAAGATGTTTAAATAGCTGGACGCATCACTGATTCTTAAGAAATTTAAATCTTCGGTAGACATTAAGCATGGTGATTCTTATAAACTAGATTATTAAAAGAAATATTCATTGTAAACCTTTCATTTTCTCGACATTTTTATTGCGGCTCTGACTAAGGACAATGACGGAGGATCAAATTTGATTAATTAAACACCAGATGTTTTGTTCAATTACCAGTTCATACTCATGCAGACGAAAAAAAAGATAAAACAGAATTTTTTTCAAACTTTCAATTCGACTCTCTATTTTTCAACTTGCACGTTGATTTCTAGACAAGCAGCATTAATTCGTTTACACAGCTCTCTTAATTGTTACCGCTATCTCATTTTTCTTTAACATAAAGCTGTTTTGTTCGCAGCTCTAGACTACCGTTCAGAAGTAGAAGTAATTTCGCTCCCTCCTTTTGTGAATCAGATTGTTAGAAGCACGTCCTCGGACCACTCCTTTTTGTAATATATATATCCGAAATTGCAATAATGTCTTTTCATTCCACCTAGCAATTTGCCGGTGACACAAGTATTCTCTGAGCACCAAAATCTACAACGAGTGCAAGATACAGCCTTCATGAACTTGTAAAACTGTGTGACTGGCTAAGAACTTACAAATTATCTGTAAACGTAATATTACAATCTGGACAAAAACCTTTAGCTTTCACTCCTGTTATCAATTTATCTGATAATTTTAACATCCTCAGAAACTCGAACAAAAAGAATATAAAATAATTAATCGTTTTTATAGACTCTGACTTGTCTTGGAAGAATCATATAAACTATACTTCACAGAAACTAAGCAGATCTGTTGAGATTATAGGCAAACTGAGACACTTTGTTCTACGCAAAACCCTTCTAACAATCTTCAAGACCCTAATAAATCCTTATACTTTCCGAAACCATAAAAACTGAAAAGAAAAAGCGGCCCTTTGCTTTCGATGGATCGAAAATTTGAAATGGCCTTTCAGTGTCTTTAAAGAACCTAAAAATCAGTTTAAAATTGAAATTAAAAATCTCTTATTTAGCATTTTGGAAAAATAGCAGACAATTATATCGACCTGCATGAAATACCTAAATATATGAAGCAGTTTCGAGGAGAACTGAACCCTAAAATTGACTTTTCATCGTTTGAACATTTAGGGACAGTAGAACAACTATATGAAGTTTTTTAAGCTGTAAGCCGAGCAGTTAAAAAAAAAAATGATGTTTTGTAACGAATCGACAAGATTTTGAGCGGCGGCTCAATATGAGATGTCCGCGGTTGTTTATGACGTAGGTTACGATATTAGAATGATTAAAACGAGGAAAAACATGGTTACTGTGCGGCTTTTGGCTGCTATAAAATAAAACAAATTCACAAGACATAGATCGCCCAAAAAATATCAACATTTGGAAGCACACTGCCATATTTAAGCTCTAAATATCGTAACCTACGTCATACCATACTGCTGACAATCTCATTTGCGACCATGGTATCAAAAAACCTTTTCTAGAGAGTTTTCTTAGTTTCTATATCTAATTTCTCAATGCAATTTGACTTTAATTTAAAAATATTCACAGAGTTAATCTGCTATACCAACAGATTCAAACAAAAATAGGTTTTAGCTTTCAGTTCTCCTTTAATCAGTGACTCCTAGAATACCAGTGTAACACTCTCAAAATTCTAATAAATTCAAAACATTTTTAAGTTTTAACTGTAGAATCAAAAAAGATCTTAGCTGCTGCAAACTGGAAATGGAACTATGTGTACTTTTTTTGTTGAAAGCTTTAAAGTAAAGAAACCTGAAACCTATCTACACTCATTAATATTTTGCTTTACACTAATTTTGTTTATACGGCTGAAATCGGGGAAAAATTGAGAATTGGTGGGTTTCATAAGGTTCCAGTTCAGCGTACATGGTGGTCAGTTATACAAAAGAATCTCATTAGAATCTACTTTGAATCTCATTATTTGACCTCCATCTGCCATTGTGTTATATCCTCGTGGGACTTATTGAAGCCCAAGAATATCGTAAAAACGCTGAGGCTATAAGAACATTTTATTGATTGAAAATCAATACAAAAGTTGGGAATATCCAGTTTTGTTTTAGTACAAAAGCAGAATAAAACTTTAATTTTTGACTTTCTTCTTTTTCAGCTGAGAATTCAGACCCAACAAAGGATCCAAAGAAGAAAACGTTCATTCCGTACAGAAATTCTGTGCTCACCTGGTTATTGAAGGATAGTTTAGGAGGCAATGCAAAAACTATTATGATAGCAGGTGAAAGTCATTGACTTTTTTTTAACGCTATGCAAATTATTGCTTTACAGCACGATATTTGTTGCAGTAAAAAAATACTTTATTGCGGACGACCATCAGCGAGTTAGCAATGCTAATTTTCTTTTCTTACATTTGTTATTGGAGGCAGAGTTGAGAAACATTTTGTCTGTATGTCCCTATCCCAAATTTAATTTCTCGTTTCCAGGGTCAGTTCTCTGTTCGATCCTGGGCTCTAGACTTATTGTTGCGATAGAATATATTAGAATAAATTTAAGATTGCAAAACTAAGAAAAATATATATATACCATTACATTTCTCCATTTATATGCTTGTCCAATACTTGATTTTGTTCTTCTGAGGAAGGCATGAGACATTCCGAAACTTGTCAATCTCCATTGATGCATTATGGATATTCATTAAAATGTTATCTAACTTACTGCTTCTTCATCCATTCGGATCGAATTATTTAATAACTGGTCAGCAGCACTACACACTTATCAGTGGAAACTCCTAGTTTATCTACCTTAGTATTCAGGAATGTATGTAATAACTGGTCAGCAGCACTATACAATTGCCAGTGGAAACTCCTAGTTTATCTACCTTAGTATTCAGGGCTGTATTTATAGCTGGTTCACGGTTTATTTCCCCGGCTGTAATGTAGCCATCAGTGGGTACATTTTTTTCTTTAACCTTTTTTCTATTGTACATAACAATAGAAATTTTTCGGTGTCTATAAGTAATTGATAAATATGAGCGGAAGACTATAATGGCCATTTAAAACAGTGATGTCCGACACAAATATTTTATCTCACTTAGTTATGTAGTAATCATCTAGTTTAGTTCTTTCTTATTGTGCTAATATGTTTGAAATAAAACTTGATCTGGCCAAGAAATTTCAAGTTAAGTTTTTTTTATAAATGTGGAGGAGATCTTTATGAAGTTTAGAGATGATCTTCATGCTTTCTTTTGTTAACATTTGCGAATTATTAATGAGTTTGATAATAAAAAATATAATATATTTGATTCTTGTTCTTAGCTCATTCATGCGCGCGCATGTGCTAGCAATGAATGAGTACCGTGGGGGTGAAATGTCGATGGAAGTGGTTGTAGACCGAAATATATGGACGGAAATTGTGGACCGTAGACGGAAGTGAAAGTGTCTTGTGAGCGTGGCTCCATGGTTGAACTTTTGACTTTTGTGTGCACGGACCTAGTTCGAGGCCTGTACTGACCCTTTTTTATTTTAGTTTTTTTTTCTTTTCTTTTTTTTTTAACTTAAAATTGTCTAGGATGCCTTTTTCTTACTTTGTAATATAATTTAATATTTGGATTTGATTTGTTTTGCAGCCATTTCTCCTGCTGATATCAACTACTCGGAGACTCTGAGCACCTTGAGATATGCTAACCGTGCTAAAAATATCGTAAACAAACCAACTGTTAATGAAGATCCTAATGTGAAACTAATCAGAGAGCTGAGGGCAGAAATCGAAAACTTGAAAGAACTCTTAAAAGCCAAGGGAGAGGTATGTACAACTTGAGTAGCTTCAGTGTACTGTACTGTAGATATTGACAGCATAAGGATTTTGAGCTTTTTGTTTTTTTTGTTTTTGTTTTTTTGCGTGCTTGTTTTTTGTTGTGTGGCGTGTGTCGCGAATACTAGCTTTTATGGTTTTATCTGTTGGTTTTCCTTACTTTACTAATGTTGTTCAGTTACTGTGCTCACTTAGTGGTTGGCTCCACCTAAATTTTTCTTCAATTGGTACAGGATTTAATGGAACCAAAACCAATTGTAGAATTGCACACAATTTAGGCATCCTGCTGATGAACAGTAACTGTTTTGTTATTTTTTTTCAGCAGCATTCTAGTTATGACTGTTCAAATATCTATTTCTACATTACAGAATAGATCTTCACGGATTATCGCACGTTTCTCTCGTACATCTGAAGCAATAGAGTAGCTGCACTGGCCGACTCTTTCCAGCAGACGCTCTTACCATAAGGCTAAACTCGCTTTTCTCTGTCTTCACTCATTAGTTCCTGATTATTTTTCATTATATTTTACTAGATTTTCGAACATTCACAATTATTCCACAAGGCAAAGTATGAGGCTATCTCTACCAAACGTTAAACAAAATTTTGGAAAAAGGATCTTTCTTTTTACTGGCGCAAAATTTTTAACAAACTCCTTTTTTAAACATTGTGAAGATTGAAAACATTCAAACGTTCTGCCTCCGAGCAAGACATTTCTTTTTATCATAACTTTGATATTTTATTACTATTTTAGGTTTGAAATGTGCTTTTGCATTGTAGTTTTAGGATTTTAATGTAGTTCTTAAATTTTAGTATTGCATTTTTATTAGGCTTTTTAAATGTAACGGTTCATGAAAATTCTTGATGTAAATTAATTTTTAATGATACAGGGCCCCTATGGAGACTATCCTTAGAGCTGAATGGGCTACCCTGTGTAAATAAAGTTTACTTTACCTTACTTTACTCTTAAGGAGACATTTCCAAATGAACACTTTAAATTTCTAGCTTTTCAATTTAAAGGGGCTATATCACGTTATTTTAGCATCGTTTCAAAATCCCAAATATGTCTTGCTGTCAACTGAATTTTAAAAATATTAGTCTAGGTTTTGTATTTAAGACTATATTATGACTTTTATCGTGTTTCCTATCATTTGTTGCTACGGATGGCAAAGATGGAAATGGATTGAAACTTGAAAAAGTTGAGTCAACCTTTTCAAGTTTTTATGCTATCAGGAACATTTTGTGCATAAGTAAAACCACTAAATAAAATTGGCCCAAAACAACAAAATTATTGTGACATATCCCCTTTAATATGTACATTGACCAAAGTTTGCATTGGGGCGTTCACAGCAATCTTATCTTGCGAAATATTGCTTAATGTATCTAATCAGGATTATTTATAAAGGTAGTTTGCTTCGTTCGTTTGGTATTAACATTAACCTTAACTGAACAAAAATAAACAGAATAGATCAAACTACTTATCTAGAAGTACACGTCTAGATAAGTAGTTTAATCTGCTCTGTTTATTTTTGTTCAATTAAGGTTAATATTAATTCCAAACTAACGAAGCAAACTACCTTTGCTTGTTTAGGTAAATGCCAAACCAATTTGCTTCTTTGTCCCGAATTCCTTCAATATGATAGTTTATCAAGAATATTATGTTCAACTGTTGACTCTATATTTTACCATACATAAAGTAACAATTTCTGTCTTGCCACTAGGGTGATGTAGGGACTACAGCTCCTCGCACAGCAGAGGAGAAGCGAATTGAAGAGAACCTCCACGCCAAAGAAGACAAAGTTGAGGAGTTATTTAAGAACTGGACAAGCAAGTGGAAGGAAACTCAGAAAATCATTGAAGTATGATTTATTTCCAGAACGAAACTACTCTGGTGTTGTCTCTGTATGACATGGTAGTGATTCTGTACTATGCAATAATGAAAGCGTAATGCTTGTGGGATGTGGCTTAAATGCTAATCACCAAAAATAGATAGCATATACGTGATTTAAACTTTATTGCAGCTTACTTGAAGACAATAAAATGGGCACTACTCTAAATCCTTAAACCTACTGGTCATAAAGAATAGTGAGCCGTAGACAGCTAAAAAAGCCCTGGACAACAGTTTCGGCATGGCACTGCTAATACATAGGCTTAGGTTCCCTTGTAACAAGGTAATATATAATAGTGAAAGCTTGTGGGATCTAGCTTAAAAGATGGCACTAAGGCGACGTGTTGATATGATTATCTATTTTAGAAGTGTTCTAAAACGTAATTATGTGTGTAGCAATAACTACCACGAATCACTTAACCTCAGGGCTCAATCTATCTACTTTGTTGTAACAAAGTTTTTTTGGGTATATAAAAAATTTGTATCATATACAAACTTTATATATTTTGATACATATGTTCATTGTAGTTGTACAGTAATTGTCTGTTTTCTTTGCAGTACTTGCAATTCCTTTACTTGCATATCCGTTTTTGTAGCTACTGTGCATGCGAGTAGCTACTATGCTTTCGGTTCTAAATGCCCTTTTAAGTGTCCTCAGTCTTCGGATTTGCTTCAAAATGATACTGTATGAGAATTTCAAATAAGGAACACGTTTGTTTTGATCGAATTTTCAGAAAACCTTGTTTCAAAATATTCTTGTTTTGTCTGTTGACAGATAATCAAAGCGGCTTGTTCACTTACCCGTGAAAGTCGTGAACTTGTGATGATTTCAAGCACAATTACATGGAAAAAGTCGTAAAATGAGTCCATGCTATTTTTTCAATTATTCAGTAGATTTAGGGCTATTTTGATATTTGTTGTTGGTTATTTTCTCCTAGCAATTTTCTCTCTACATAAGTAGCAACATCTACACATAGTAGGCCCTTTTTATTATTGTCAAAGATTCTTGCCGCAATTGACTGAAAGTTCAGATTGTTATTGTGATCAGACTTATTATACAAGTTCAGTTTAATACATCACACAAAAAATAATAAGACAGCAAGACAGCAGTAGCTACAAGCCCGCAAAGCGGGCCTATTTTTAAAATAGCTGGCCATGGCTTCTAGCATTCAGGCTCACTATTTCGTATGGTAGATTTAAGGGGTAATGCCCGCCACCAACGTTGCTGATGGTACCATAACTAGCCATAACTGCTGCAATTTATTATAACGAAACTCGAAAGTTCATGATATGAAAAATTAATATTTTTAGATTAAAGTGTCTTGCAGTACTGTCAGTCAGTGGTTTAACTTCTTTTAACTGTTTCAAGTTGATAAAACAACCCCTTTAAGCTTGGTAAAATCTCTGCTTTCCGACCACAAGGTCCCCAGTTTAATCCCTGGCTCTGCCGAGATTTGAGCTAATTCGTGCGACTTTCTTTCCTGCCTAAGCTAACTCAGCTTTCCATCCTTCCGGGTAGGTAAATGAGTACCAGCGTCTGCTGGGAGCTAACCTGCGATGGATTAGTGT
>JANCMA020080051.1:0-15439 GCA_024336925.2 Zoanthus solanderi | reverse complement strand
AATATACAAGTTTAAAAATGATTAATCTTCTCGTTATTTTATTTATATTGAAACTGTTTGCCCAAAAGAATATATTTTCTTCAGAAAATTTGAACAGTATTTTAAATGAACCGAAACCTTTTCCTGACGGAAGCAATTGCTGCTGTAATTTTTGATTAACCCAGGGTCACATTGAACCCACTTTCAAATAATCCAGCAGCAGAGGGTAGTACTGTGTCTGTACTGTACTGGCAGTACAAAAAACAACAGAATCTTTGTATGGCCCCTTACACTGAAGAAATAGGGTCTAACAAATTAATAATCACAAAGTCAAGTACTAACTTTCTAAATTTTTGACTCTCATGAAATCGGCACTCCCTATTACACAACTGAGCCCACTATCTTCAAAACTATTAACAACAGGTATATACTTTACGAACCTACTAACCTATTATTATATACCACACAAGTAAATAGTACTTTTCGCGCACGCTGATTGGCTAGCTCAGAGGTGATTAGCAAAGTACAATTCACCTCCGAGCAGCAGAAGAAAAACAAAATGGCTTCCCGTTTCACTTCGGTTTCAAAATGTCACAAATGAAGTCACTCTTTGGTCCGCTAGTTATTCAGCTTCTGTGGTATATACTAAAACAATTATTCACCTCAGTGTCAGTGAAAGTGGTGGATATTTGCTTCCACTTCGGTGAATAATTGTTAATTAAAGCCTTAATATTTTTGATATTTGGGACCTTTAGCAATGAAGACGGGAACAGCGACTGTTCAGGAAAATCGCATTTCCGCCTCGCTTGTCCCTGGGCAAGTGATATTAAAAAATAACTTGCCCAGCAGAATGAGCTACTTGTCCCGTATCAGTTCACCGCAACGGTTAAATATTAGTGGCTGAACCTTTGCAAACTAAGTTCAGGAAAAAAAGATAAAAGGACCATTACAAATCAAGATATTTTAAATACAGTGAGTCTAAGTAAATAACTTTCGCAAAATAAAGTTAAGCCATAGAACTTGAAATTTCTTTTTATTTCTTTTTCTTGTGTTTCACCTACAGTAACGTCACGTTGGTCAAAAAACGCAACAACTCAAGTGCTTGTAGATTTCGTCGGTTTTTCATCACAAGGGAGACGAATTGTCCAGACTGTTTTCAGCAATAACACATTCAATTGGGTTTTTCTAAACACTGTACACCTCATATTTTATGACGACCTCAACTTTTGAGAGACGACTAAAAAATAATTGTCGGTTACCCCATGTACTACAAGAAATTTTCTTTAAAATTGAGCCCTGCTATTTGTTGCGCAAAATGATCCGGCGGGCTTCTTCTGGAAATAAAACACTTGTCCAGCATATTTTTCAACTTGTCCCTGGCGTCGGGGCCTAGTATTTGTCGGACCTTGGCCTTTATTTCTTTGTGCGGTTTTTAGGGTTTTGTTTTCTCCACCTTAAACTTTGTGAGCAGAATGCGATTAAATGTTTCTCCATGAAGCTAAACAAATACTAAGAATGTATCTGTTGTTACATCCTGAGAATGCAAAAGAAGGTCTTTTCACGTTGTAATTTCAGTGACAACGTAAAAATAACAACGTCCAGGTACCAAATGCATTCCAACGTGCAGTTATTGTATTTACTATTGCTCTTTGCCGTCGGCGTCGCCGTCCTCCTTGCTAAAGGTCTCTATTATATGTGTTGCACAGATTCCGACGATGAGTGTATTTGACTCCTAATGGTCGTGACATTGACGTATCTTACGTTTTAAACTACTGGGCTCAGTTGTTCAAAAGCTGATTAGCGCTTACCCAGGGTTACATTTTTAACCCATGGTCTCGTTTCCAATCTTATAGAGACGCATTTGATCTTTAAATTTGGGGTTAACAAGTTTTTTGAACAGTATTTAAAATAAACTTGTACCATAATCTTTTTCTTAATGAAGCAATTGCGGCTGTAAATTTTGCTTAACCTAGGGTTAAAGTTAACCCTAGTAATGCCCCCCTTTCAAGTGATTTTAATCGTGCCAATGTCAGTAGCTTTAAGTAGCTACTAGCACGCCTGTGCTAATTTTTACTGTGAGTCAACTGACGCAATTAAGTCAAGTAAAATTTATAACCAATTATACAATAACGACTTTATTTAAAAACTTTATTTAGGCGTCAAGTCTTCTAGCTAGCCAAAGGCCTACTAATTGGGGACACCATCTTTACCGCTCTCAGGTGAACGGAGACCTTTAACATGACAGACACACACACATAAACACAGATATGTCTTTGAGAGCCTACAGTTTAATGTCCTTATCTGAGAAAAAGCGGAAGTCCAACCATTTGCAGATGTTAGAGTAAAGGCAGAATCTTTTCCTCAATTATTTTAAGATCCTAAGTGTTGGTCTGGCCGGGAATCGAACCCGAGCCTCCCAAACGATAGACTGCCACCTTACCAACTAGGCTAACCAGACGGCAAAGTCTAGCTGACATCTGAGTTCATACTGTGCTGCACAGTTGGTAAGTCCCAATTTAGAAAAACATCTCTTACTATATTAAAGACAATGCAACTCAGGAAAGGAGAACTTCAAATCCCATCTGGGACTCGAAATTTTTTCTAGTTCTCCTTGCCTTTAATATCATCTCTCACTACCCTAAATATTTCAGAAAAGTAGATGCTTTCTTTCAAAACTAATTAACGCTTCATTTAAAATCAAAACATTGTTAATCACCTTTTCTTTCAATTCTGGATTGGGGACATCTTTCTCACTTGAGTCAGCTCCCCCTTTAGTCCACAATACAATAGCCATGATGAGGGGACCCATGAGAAGAGCACAGTATGGCGGCATATACAGACCAATTGAGACGTAGCGGTTAGTGGAAGGTAGAATGTAAAAGAAGAATGACTGATGGAACTTCTCAAGTAAGTTATTCAAGCTTCTGTAGATACCTTCCAACATCCTTCAAAAGAAACCGGTAAAGTGGAGGTCATGAGATATTCTCAACTGTTTTATATATAGCTAAAAGAAATATTTAGTTATGTTACTTGCTACAAATTGCAGGAGCTACCTAACAAGATTTATCTCCAGTAAATGGGCCCCTTATGCTCTACTCTAATCATGCCCATTATGCCGTCTGGCATGTAGGGCAGCAACAATTCCGCTCTGTAGGGGTCACCACCTTATCGTGGTGGAGCGGTTTGTGTGTGCCCTAGTGACCCTTACAGCCATGTCGGCTGGTGTCAAGTACACCTAGTAGGGTCACCCGTGCCAAACAGGTCGAAGGGTAGGGGCCTCTTACTAAGAGTGATCCCCTGGTCCTGTAGGTTGGGGGGGTTGGACACCGGGCTAACAACCCTGTTCTGGAAAAACATGTTACAGAAACAGGGCCCCTTACATGCAGAAAAAAAAATTATAGTAAAAATTGCCAACAGAAATTGCAGCAAACAAATCTCTTCAATATTCACTTCAGCTACCATGTGGTCTGTAGTGCAATCTGGTCACAATGCCCAAAATATACATGCGTTTGCAAAAGCTCAACCCCAAAAAAAAATTCAAAAAAATATTTTAAAAAAGATATGGAGCTGAAACCTTGACTCGTGGCCAACTAACCTGAGTAGTTAGTATTCAGGAACAAGAAAAAATTAATTATGAAAATAAGAAAGAAATCCCACTAGAGCACAGCAAAAGTGTTATCATATGTAGTGGTAAAGGAAACTAAAGTTGGATAAATAACCTTAGAATAGTGCAGTGCAGCCTGCTCTCAAATAATTTATGTTCAGCACAATGTTTTCAAATTTTTGATTCAATCATAATGGCATTGATTCCCACACAGTTTCAAAGAGGCTATACACATCCATGGTGAACAACCAACCATGATTATTATTAATCTCAGTTAACTAGTCAATTTTGAGCTACCCTTGCCAGTTGTTCTATCTTTGTCAGGTGTTCTACCTTTGTCAGGTGTTCTACCTTTGTCAAGTGTTCTACCTTTGTCAGGTGTTCTACCTTTGTCAGGTGTTCTACCTTTGTCAAGTGTTCTACCTTTGTCAGGTGTTCTATCTTTGTCAGGTGTTCTACATTTGTCAAGTGTTCTACCTTTGACAGGTGCTCTACCTTTGTCAGGTGCTCTACCTTTGTCAGGTGTTCTATCTTTGTCAGGTGTTATGCTAAAGTAACCATCTAATGACAAATTTGTAGCTAGTTGTATTAATGATGACAAGTTCCCCAAAAAATTGTCTTTGTTTTGTTGAAGCTTAACACCAAAGTTCTGCCACAGGTCTGAGTTTAGGTCACTTATGATGTTCTTTTTAATATAAAACACCTTTTTAAGACACATTTATTTCTATAATATTTATTTATTTAATGAATCTTATATATTTATATTATAATTATTTACTATATTACATAAAAGATGGTAGATAACAATAACAGAAAGTCAGTGCCTGCACAATTTATAAATGTTTTTTCAGTGCCGGCATGACGAAACTAGTTCATTTTACTATTTAAAGAGCTAAGTTTGGGGTGACAGATTATTAGAAGTTTTCGTGGAGACATAAATTGCATCTTTTAGTTTTGTTTGAATATGGTTTATATTGTTTCATAATTTCCAATCAATAGAGCAATTTGCATTAAAATCTTTTAGCTGTGTACCAGATGTATTTCCTGAGTTCCGTGGGGTGTTTATTGTTGGCGTTGTGGAACGAGAACTGGTGTGGTTGGTTTAAAGACAGCAATACTTGAAATGCCTAATGTGTGTAGCACAAGCTACACGAAATAACATTGTAACAAAGGAATAACCAGGTCTAATGTCTGTCTTTTTTTTTATGTATTTAAAGCTCTACTTCCAATAAATATTTAGCACTCTTCTCCATACATGGTCTCACGTTTTCTACATGTATATCAATATACTAGTAGTAATCAAAGATTAGGCAATTGTGCATTCGAGACATTTCTATTTTGTTAAGAATTGACTGAATAAACTAAAGTAGCCGAATAAAAAAGAAAGAGCCAAGTTTGCATTCTAGCTGGTTGGAGTTTTCAAAATTACTACAGTTTTCCTTACGATATTGCCATTTAGCCCGACAATAACATGAAAGCATGGCTTCCAAAAGACCCTGAAATGTGATGGCATCGAGCTACGGGTCTCTCGTCGTACAATGCCCTTTAGACTGACAGTACCCAGGCCTCTGCGACTTTAAACTGGCTCATGATAACATGAAAGAGAGGCTTCCTTCCAAGAGACCCTGAAATATGATGGCATCAAGCTTTCTCTATATGTTTGTATATACATAGGCTCTAAATCAACATGATTAAGAGTATACATGTATTCAAAATAAAGAGATGATCTTACGTTCCTGTGTCCCTGAATCCTCTCTCTGTATATGCTCTATCATGAACCCCCCTCAAGGTCAATGCCTCGATCCGATATCGATGATACAGTCCATGATTAGCAGTAGGCAAACCTGCTGCCTGGTAGCACATCATCATGAACATTGATGTCAATGCATGAAGAAAGTCATACCAGTTACCGCTTCCAAGATGATCATAAGCCTGCAGTGCAATAACCACAAAATGAAACTATAGAAACTATATGGGTCTGCCAATACTCCTTACATACAGAATCTAAATTCACTGTCTTGGAATTAGAAATTTAGAAATAGATTGAATATTCCACTTACAGTAAAAACTAGTGGTATGGATTGCAGCCAAAAGAAACCAGAATCTAGAACCCTATCAAGGAAACCAGAATCCAGCAAAGGGAATCCAGAATTCAGTCAAGGAAATCCAGTTAAATCAACTTATAATTAATCTGGATAAGTCCAAAGAATAGAGAGAAGTAGAATCTAAACTCACATAAGCCAAAATTATAAAATATACAGTATATCGTGTTTATTTATTATTATAGTAAATTTTTGCACCCCTTTGTGGGACAGACCATGACAAAACAATAATTATATTCCTGAGTAGATGTAGTAATATGTCACTAAAATAATAAATACACAAATTTAAATACATTTATTTAAATTACTTTGCTTCACTTTTTTTTTAATTGATAGTTTTGCTTTGGCTTGCACAAAACTAGGCCCTGCATAACTGGTAGTCGTGCACCAATACTTCACCTGTGTGTGGAGTGCTGCTGGGATATTCTCCTTCCGGCTTAGTTTGACAACCATGTTAATAAGATCTAAGTTGGGTAGCTGGCCATTTATTCCTTCAATAAAGATGTCAAAGTGGTTCACTTTGTCAGAGCTCATTTCCAAGTTAATAGCAGCCTGTATGGACCCAGAATGACCCTGCAGTGGTTCTGACTTGATGTCTGTAACCAAAACAAGCTGTTCTCAAAAACATTTAGTAGAAATCTGGTCACTACATACATGTTTCTAGTAGAAAACTATAGAAATTTTATGAGTGTGGTTTTAGCAATTTAGAACCTGTAAAAAATACACATCTGGTGTATCATCACAATTTCTGCAATCTGATTGGCTACCATACTTGCTATCTATCAGGTAATCGATAGTGTCTGCAGGATGTAAAGAAATAATTCAATATGGAGTTCCTTTCCCACTTTTCAGAAGACGTTTCAGAAGAGGAATTAAAAAATTAATTCTCTTATTCAAAAAGCAATCTCAGAAAAAATCTTCAGGGGTAAGAAAAAAAAAGAATTTGAAGTATCGATTTGACAGTTTCACTTGATGAATATTTACTGGTGTATCATCAGCATTGGTTGTTTCAATACATTCAATAATTGTTTATCAATTGTTTCTTTTTCAGAGATTTCTACAATTAGAGTACTTGCTCTCAATTTCTATCACCCCTCAATAGAATGAAAAGATGAGTTTTTCTTATGTCATTATACGTTCTATGTTACAATGTTGCCAATTTTTTGTAATTTCAATAAGTTTATATTTATTTATAGCCTTTGCCCTTGTCATTCTATCAGGCAATAGAAATTGCGAGCTCGTATTATAATTGCTAATTAGAATTCTAAAAATTGGCAAATGACATCATACAGTAGGTACTAAGTTAAAAGTAGAAATCTTAATTATTTTAATCAATGGGAGTGACCACTTTAAAAAATGACATCCTTACATGAAGATGGAATAGCATGGTATGCTGCAAGCCAAGCCTGCATGCCAATTTCTCCCTCTTCTGTCACAACAAATATAATATCTTTTGACCAGTAGCTTTTTTCTGCAGAAAAAGGGAAAACAGTTTGGCATTTTCAACCAAATTGGAAAAAACAAAAGCATGTTCATGCTAGAAGATAAAAACAAACATCTTACATTCTATTATTTTCTACATCACTAATTTCAATCAAATGTGACTCACAAAAACTTGCAGAACTCTTTTGAATAGAAGTGAATCATTACCTGATAGCTCATCTCAGTTTAAAAGTTCAAATTGCTTTCAAGACTAAAAATTCTAAAACTTACATGTTGAAAATTTCTTAACCCATAATAGAAAATAATAAAAAGCACTTTCATTTTCAAGAAGAAGAAGAAGAAGAAGAAGAAGAAGGAGAAGAAGATTGAAGAAGAAGAAGATGAAGATGATGAAATAGTTATCTTTTAGTTAATCTGCTTTTCAATAACACCTGATCTACATATTTTGTGGTATCTACCTACACTTATCCTTTCATTTCTCAACACTTTTTTAATAGTTACTCTGATGAAGGGCTATAAAATTAATTATGTTCAAAACATCAGATGATGCTTGTCTTTAGGAGACTTGGCCTACAAATTACCGTCCATATCTGAGATAATGCAAAGGTATTAGATGGGTGTATTAAAATGAAGATTGTAGAAAAGGTGCTAGAGAGGAGATTGCAACATATGGTGAAAAAGGACAAGATGCAACTTGGTTTTATGCCAGGCAGTGGAACAGTGTTCATTTTGAGGAGGTTACAAGAGGAATACTTAGACAAGGAGAAGAAGTTCTATAATTATGTGCTTTGTTGACCTGGAGAAGGCACTTGACAGGGTCCCAAGGAAGGTATTGGAGTGGGCAATGAGGAAGAGAGGTATACCAGAGGTAATCGTGAGAGCAGTGATGAGTCTGTATGAAGGTGCAAGTCAGAGTTGAGCTAGAGTTGTCCGAAGAGTTTGAGGTGAAAGTTGGTGTGCACCGTGTTGTCACTGTTGGTTTTTGTGATCGTGGTTGATGTGGTTATGGTGAGTGTGAGAAATGGTTTGATAAGTGAGATGTTGTACGTGGATGACTTGGTTCTGATGAGCGAAACAATAGAGGGACTGAGGGAGAAGTTCTGGAAGCACTTGACAGCAAGGGGCTGAAGGTGAACCTCAGGAAGACAAAAGTGGTAGCAAGTGAGGCAGAAGGTGAAATGTCTGGAAGTAAGGTAGATCCATGAGGTATTTGTGGGAAGCGAGTAATGGCAAATTAAGTTTTGTGTGTGAAATGCAGGAAATGGATCCATGAAAGATACACGAAAGTAAAGAAGGTGACACCGAGGTTGGGGAGAGATGTTGTGTGTGGAAGATGCAAGAAGCAAGTTAATGGATTAGTGGAACCAGTGGAGGAGTTGTGTGAAGAGGTGGAAACAGTGAGAGGTTTCTGTTATTTGGGGGATAGAGTGAATGCAAGTGGTTGCAACAGGCAGCTGTGACAGCAAGAGCAAGAATTGGATGGGCAAAGTTCAAGGAATGCGGAGAGTTACTGAACTCAAAAAGGTTCTCACTTAAGATGAAAGGAATGGTTTATCAGAGTTGTGTAAGATTGGTGATGTTATATAGGAGTGAGACATGGTGTTTGAGGGAAAACAAGATGACAATTTCGAGAAGGACTGCGAGAGCAATGTGAGAGCAATGTGTGGTGCAAAACTGATGGAGAAAAAGAGGACAGAGGACCTAATGAAAATGTTGGGATTGAAGGAAACAGTTGTTCAGATGGCCAAGCCAAATGGAGTGAGATGGTACGGGCATGTGTTGAGGAGGGATGATGGGCATGTTTTGCAAAAAGTGCTGGAGACGTTTGAAGTGAAGGGCAGGAGGAAGCAAGGACGACCAAAGAAGACAAGGAAGAAAAAGTGGAGAAGGAGAGCAAGAGTTTGGAGAAAAAGGATGCCATGAACTGAGCGAGATGGAGAGTGGGAGTTGGAGAGATGATTGCCCAAGTGGGGTATATCCAGCCACCCCTATTTACGGGGATACACCCAGATCAAAATTGGATTGATGATGATGAATAACATTTACCATTAAATATTTATGTGGACTGTCTAATATTTTTCAATAAATTTTAAAGTAGGTGGTAAAAGTTTGCAAGTTTTAAGTTAAACTTATTTATCAAGCAAAGTAGGCAGCAGATTCATATCAGATAGTCAGCAAAATTCACATACAGGCTACTAACAGCCTCTTACTGAAAACTTTATCAATAGTACATTTTACATCATTTTGATAAATTGTGTTAACATAATGACTTATTATTCGCCACACTGTATATTTGTATTCTACATATACCTGGAAGAAAAACTCAAAATTTCTTTCTAGTGGCAAAATAGAAATAAAAACTCAAAAGAAAAATTTATTCCCCAGTGATTTAAGTCATAAATGGGATGCAGTGTCAGTTTTTCAGTAGAAACAATTTGAGAAAGTTTGACACTGTAGTGAAAAGAATTTTTAAAAACTAAAGTTTCGAACTGCAGTCTTTTGTCAGAGAAGGACAAAGTGATTTTTAAAACAGCTTAATGCATTCTACCATACTTAGACTTCTCAGATAATACAAATATTGTTGTGCATATTCTAAGTTTTTGATGTTCAAACCACTCATTAACCTTGTTCCATAAAGGTTATTGTTGTATTCTGCTGACTCAATGAAGTCACCTGCATCTATACCAGCTTGCATTTTCTCTCGGTTGGTAAAGTAATAATCTGTCAGTGGGAAAAGATTAATAAGTTTTATCAGCAAACACAACCCAGAGATCATGGTTCTGTGGTTTCAGCAAGGAGTTTTGCTTGACTATTCTTTTCAATAAATGGGACAGTCTGCTGAAGAAGTAATTAATATGCAAATCATAGCATAATTTATGTAACTAGTTAGCTATTAACTTTAAGACGAAAGAACTTCTTGTGAAATTTCACAAAGGTGAAGGCATAGCTTTTTTGAAATACTTAAAGGAACTGGCACCTAAAATGGTGTATCAACTTTAAGGTAATTTACTTCTGGCTCACAACCGAATCTAGCCAACCACTGTAACCTGCCATAATGATGATAATGTAGCTAATCTTTCCCTTCCTGATCTCCTTTTCTTGCTGGCCACACAATGAATGCAGAATTCAAACTTTTTATTCACTGTGTGGCTAGCTTGTGCATCTATTTTTACATACAACACTCACAACTGTCTCTAACCCTGAATTACAAGTAAAACCACTGTAAACTAACAATAAGGATGATAAATGAACTTTGATAACCTTTCCCTTCCTGTTCTCCTTTTCTTGGCTCTCGAGTGGTATCTGCAGATGTAATTTTGAATAAATTTGTTAAACATTCTGGATAACAGATATTTTTTGCACAAATTATTATATCACAAACTCTTGATACATAAATTTTAAAAATATAATAGCATCAATCTTATAACATATTTTGTCTATAATGCAAATTCATAATGCAACTATTTCTCTGGAGAAAATGGGGGCATTGATGAGATGCTGATCACGATAAACTTACGAGACACACTGAATCCAAAAAGACTGGGATATTCTTGCATCAGTCTCTTGAGCAAAGTACTCTTTCCACAACCACTTGGTCCACAGATCACCAAGGGATTTGCTTTAATTACCCCTGAAAGACAATGAAGGATTATTTGGAGAACTAACAAGCCCATCCCACTTGTGATGCGATAACTTGCGAAATATAAACACTCTCCACACCATTCAAGCTGAATATTAAAAAGATTATTTTTCAGTTGGAAAAAATATATTTAGTTTTTTTTTATTAAATCTAATAAGTTTTTTGTTTAAGCTGGGGTAATTCAAGTTCTACTTTTTAACTTTTGTAATCATTAGCTCGGAATATTCCAAAAATGAACCGCTTGCAGCGATTTTTCGAGCCACAATGTGTAGAAACGAAGTTCAAACAAGAACGAGTTGACAAATGTAAATTCACTGAATGCCTTCAAAACTCGATCTATATAAACTTTATAAACTATACCGCTGTAATCGATTTTCAATGACAAAGCAATTTAGAGGTGTCCATTTACATCTATTTAAATTTCAGACATATAGAAATCGAAAGAAAGGACAAAAGGTGCCACAAGCATACAAAAATAAGACAAAATATACCAAATTCACGACATCGCAATTTTCCCCTATCAAAAATTATCACTGGACTTTCCTCTTACCAGACATGCTGCCAACTCCCCGATAACTGAGACACAAGGAAAAGCAGAAACGCAATTTTTTAGATAAGTTATAACTCCAGCTCCATGCACGAACTAACCCATGAAGCGAACTCATATGCAAAGACAAGTTTTAAAATACCTCTGAACACGTTGAACATAGGACTGATTATGGGTGTCACGTGGTACAATTTGATGACGACTGGCTAATTAATTACGATAGGCCGAGGTGCAAACACATTGAAGAAAAATCAATTTCTACGCCAGTGGCATAATAACATTTTAGGCTTCAAAATTTTACCGCTAAAAGAACTGAGTCTACATTTTTGGTTTTACTGATTACATTATCATAAAGACGTAATGCTTTTCTTTTCATGACGATGATTTATTTTTTGCCAATAATTAATATAATACCATCAAAATGATAATGTAAGTAGCCCAGGTTCCACATGTTTGGAAGCGCCAGGGTTTACGGCTTGGGGCGAGTCACCAAAACCGAAATTAGTCATATTAAAAATTTCCCATACAAAGTCTCATAAAATTTAGTCAAATTTCAACAACAAAAATATTGAAAATAAAGTTCACCTACGTTGAGTTCACCTTGTGTTTGTCTCGTGTGTGTATTTTGGCCACGATTGGAGGAGTTTTAGAGGGAGTTTTTGCGATCGTTCTTCTACTCTATTGAAAGGAGTAAAGGCTGGCAACCCTGATTTGAAACCTTCCCCACGCTATACACCATAAATTCCCGTAATACAAATCAAATCGATTTAAAAATCTGTCTGCATGTCCACGAATAAATCCCTTATAAACCTATTGCAATCTCACATCAATCGGTTAGCAAAACCCGCTCAAAATTAAGGACGATTTTTCCTCAAGTATTCCTACATTTCTTTGTTCGAGCGAGCCGCATCGGACGTTGTCGGGACACAGGTCAACCGTCGTTTAGTAAATTAGTGACCGTGCCTCGACAAAATCAAAATCCGCCAGGGTACCTCACGTCAGGAGAGTAGTACTCGTCTGCAGTTTTGCTCGCAAAATTGTTCATCTAGGTGAATTTATCAATTGACTGATTGAATGATACTGATTTTTTGAAAAACAGTTAGACTGCATGCGCGACTACTCGAAATCCAGAGGAGACCCAGACATATCATCTGTGTACTTCATGTCATGACTCCGAGCAAAATACAAGAAAATGTATGACTATGAAAAACGAGGTTTTTACGGAGTCACTTGAAAAGTGAAAAAAAAAATTCTTTCTTCGTCTTTTCCTGGTGTCTTTATTAACTTTTGGTAGAGATTTCATACATCCCTAATATTATTACCAATACCAGCGATGTTTCCCACGGAAAATCAGCAGTAACCCAAACACAATGTCAATGGGCAGGCTTTCAAGTTTACTACTTTGCCTTGGTCAATCGGCTTTATTTTTCCAGCCAGTTTGTCTCCCACCACTTTCAAATTCTCAACACCCACAAAAAGATAAAGCTCTATAAATAAAAAGATAAATATGTGGTCCAGAACTCGTATCCTCGACGCCTGAAGCAAGAAAAAAAATTTAAATTTAAGTCGCCTTCTTCCAAAAAAAGTTAAAGTATCTAACCGAGGAGGACACGACAAAGCTTACTTTTGTCTTGCACGAAGGGAGTGATTTAGTACTAAGCTGATTCAAAACATTAAACGAATATCTTGGCAGGCAAGCAAAACGTATTACCATCAAAAAGTGATTTTCTCCGCACCCAGCCTTTCACCGTCCAAATGGGACATTCTGCTCTAATCTTCTGCATGCTCTCTGTTTACTTTCAACACACTCTCCAAGCCTGTCCCATCCAAAGGACAGGGACTAGACATCATTCGCATTTGGTTTCACAAGAAAAATGCAGATGTTTTAGGCGAGTCAGTGGCGAACATCATAAACAGCTCTGAAAGGGAAGACCTTCTCCCCCGTAATTGGAAAGAAACCAAAATAATCCCTGTACAAAAGGAAAAAGCATTGGATTTAAAAACCATATTTCTGCAGTAACAACTCATGCCTATACAGAGGGTCCTCCAGGTACGTCGGAATTTCGTTCCTCCGGCGCGACGTAACGCGATTTAATTTTTGCCTTTCGACACTTAGAGTAGGCTGCTGGGCGGGGGGAGGATTGGAAAGCAGAACCGTGCAGAAGGTATGGAGGACACACATTATATGTAATTTCACCTCCATGGAAATGGCTTTCCTCTTCTTCGACGCACTGCCATCAAAAGAGTCTGACTTACTCTTGAGAATCTTTTCAAAAGACTTCTGATCTTCTTCGGAGGTAGAAGCGAAATAATTTAACTTTAAATATTCCGTAGTCCGTTGGTTTTTCGGATTGAATGTTCCCATTTCTTACTAGATCAAAACTGGATATTCCCTATTCTCTCAGGTAATATGAAATATTCCATATTCCTCATTTTCGGAATAAAATGTTTCCGTATTCCTTAGCTTTTTCAAGTCGATATTCATTATTCCGCTTCTATCCCCGAATCTTCTTATTACAATCCTACAGTTGTAGAAGTTGACCTTAGAAATAATCTTTCTGTCGCTGCCAAGAGAGCGACTTGGTTCACTTTATGGTTGCGGCAAGATCCAATCTATCTTATACCTTATTTATTTAATGAAAAACACAGTGCACGGTCTCTTACCTAAGGCTAAGCGTAAGATCTTTCACCTTGGAACTGAGAAAAAAAAAGTAACTAAAAGATTCAACTGCAAGCCATTTTGTTTAGAACTTTGTACCTGTTTCTATATATTATAAAATGAGTAGAGCATATTTCAGTTCTTGTAGTTGCAAATGCGTTAGGTACTAGGTTAGAGCGCTGAACAGGTATCCCAGAGGTCGTGGGCTTGAGTCCCGTTAAAACCTGAAAGTACCCAAGCCCTTCTCAGCTTAAGCCTAACAATGTTTCTGTTCAATGGTAACACGCATGTTTGTAGGTGACGGAAATAATGTATTTTTAATATTTTAATTGCCATTGACTATTTACGGTATTTCCACATTTCCTACCTTCAAAAAAATCTGGGGGCTAGGGCCCCCCGGCCCCTTTCAACGCTACGGATCTGTTTACACCGCGGAAAAATCACAGTCTTAATAAGGGTTGATCTATTTATCTTATCCCACAACTTTTCAAGTCTATATACGTTTGAAACAGAACAAAAAAAAAAAAAAAAAAAAAAAAATCCACACAATTGACAATGAAGTGAGCTTGGGCTGCCTGTGTTGTTTCGAGAAAGATGTATACTGAGCCCGCGAAGGTTTTACCCTACGGTCTCGCGGTAATGGCGGTCTCAAACTCAAAGTTAAGACTTTTGGTGACAAGTCACCTAAATGCTAGTTATCAAAGGGCATTCTACGCAAAACGCCGTGACAGTTATAAAAAAAGAAAGACAACATTAGTTGATATCAAAGACGTGCTACAAAACCCAAGATTACATGGTGCATCCAACACTAACATTGATGGAACAACAGCGAAAGAGCCTTCGGTCAACTGGCATCATTCAGCACAAAGGCTTAGTGCACTTAAAACTGAAGAGAAAAGGTAACTGAATTCAGGGGAAACAAAGTTTAAAAAGCTAATCACGGCTTTTAAGGAAAACGATTTATTTCCTTGGTGTAGAACGAATAACGAAGACCATGTGACAGTAAAATGAATGTTCGAGAAATAAAATTTAACACTACTGTACGACAACTGCCGCGAAAACCTTTTGCAGGGTCCAGTTGTTCTAAAGCCTATTAGCACTGACCCAAGTGTTAAGTTTTACCCCATGTTTTTTTTGTTTCCAAGGATTTGAGCTGTAATTCTAGGATTAACAAGTTTTCTTTCCATAGAAATTTTGGGATAATTTCCGTGTTGGGGCGTACAGGGTCCTGCTGGGTTAGGGTTAGCATTAGCTATATAGAAAATAGGTGAGATTTTTATCCATAAATTGTCTGCATAATTAAGTACGCCCCAATACGGAAATTATACCGAAATTTTAAACAGCATTCTATAAAAACCTCAATTTTTTCTTAGAGAAGAAACTACTTTTTGATATTTTGTTCATGGGCGTAGAAGAGGGGGGAGCCCAGGGGGCCTGGGCCCCCCACTTTTTTGTCAAGGGGGGC
>JANCMA020079945.1:0-15441 GCA_024336925.2 Zoanthus solanderi | reverse complement strand
AAGAGATTCCAGCTCGTTCTATGTCAATCTCGAAATCATTTACTTGAGCATGTAAATCAGTTCTTTTCCTTCTAGCTAATCGTGAACCTCGATCTGAGACATAGTTGTGCGCTTCTAAGGATAGCAAAGGAAACTTTTGCTCTGATCCATGATATCGTAGTTGCATAGTTCTCTTTCTTTTTAGTCGATAGGAGTTCAGCTAGTATAGTATGAAAAAGCTGGCACTCTTCAGCCATTCCTCCTGTGGTAGTAAGTATCAATGGCGTGAATGTTCCTTGTTCAACTTCAGTAGTTCTTGGCCCATACTTTCTCTTCTTTTCCTTTTCCGTGAAGGTTGTATATCTGTTTTGGGTGAGGTACCTGTAGGAATCCGCGTTTGGGTGGCAATCCCTTATGTTAACTGAAAAAGGCGGCTCTCTGTCTCTCCCAAAACCCACGACAATGCACATCAAGACGGGCATCTGGGGCTCTATTAGCACCACTGTTGAGTACTTCGCCAGTGACAGGTTGTAATGATGGTTCAATCTCAACATCGTAACAGACCATATCCAGAAGTTCAGCTTCTAAGTCACGGATGGCATTATGACGCTGAATAATTAGGCCCTATCAGGAATGGATCAGTCATAGTGAAGTCGAATAGCATCTCCAAACTCCCGTTTATTAAGGTCAAAATCCAAGTCTTTGAGGGGAATGAGGGTTATAACCAGCTAGAAGCAACCTTTTCGCGAGCAAGCTCTACACATCTCAGCGTTTTATCTGACAAACACAACTTCAAGTTCTCAAGCTGTCCTTCTAGATGTTTTTTCTTCTCCTTGCGAACAGAATTTATTACCTCGCGTACATTGGCTTCATCAGGTGTTTCATGAGATTGCTTGATTATCTCTTCTACAAGTGGTCACTTACTCGGACTGACAATGAATATTCTGAAGCTGCACTTTTACAGGGATTTGTGAGGCCTAGGTCGCTCAGACGTACTGGAAGAGCCATTAAATCCCGTTCCGCCCGCGAGCAGGTATGTTCAGTTAGTGATGGAATGAGCAGTTCAGAGATTGCAAGTTCGAGTGGTTCCAGTAAATCCTCAATATCTGGCAAGGTTCCAATGAAGTACGTCCAGTGATGTCTAAGACCAACTGTGAACGCTATTGTAATAATAATAAGATAATAATAGTAATAATGATAATAATAATAATAATAATAGTAATAATGATAATAATGATAATAATAGTAATAATGATAATAATAATAATAACAAGAAAAGGCTTGAAGCTTGAAGGGTTAATCAATTTGTTTACATTAGTGCACTTTAGTTCATCGATTATGAACTCGCACGCATGGAAAAATCTCTTCTTCAAGCAGATTAACAACCATTATTAAACTTGCTGGGTTGTTCAAAGCTGGGTTAAAATTAAGTGAGCCAGGGTTAATAAAAAAATTACAGCATTAATTATTTATCTGAGGAAAAAATTACGGTTCTGATAATAATTCTTAGACTTTGCTGGGACAAAACAGTTGTTGATCCCAAATCTACAGGTCAATTCCAACTCTGAAAGGATAAGAACAAAACCGTGGGTTAAAATTTTAATAATGTTATAGTTAAAAGCGGGCTTTGAACAACTGGGCGCTGGTTGTCTGAATTTGCTGCCGTACGAAGTGACATTATCATGGTATGTGTTAATAAATCTACCATAAATAAAACGGCATGAGTGAGCCTAAATGTTAGCAGCCATGGACAACTGTGTTGGATTTCTTGGCCCTCATCAGCACGATATAGCTAATTAACCTGAAACAGGCTTGCAGGTTCCCACAGAATGAAATAAGTATAACAATGAAATGGTATTGCTTGTTGGATGTGGCTTCAATGATAATCATCAAGTAAAGATAGGACAACGCGCATGTGTACTGTAATTGCCAAACTAAAAGCCATTAAATATAGACTTTAGGGACACGTGCTAGCATTCGGGTTCACTGTTTTTTATTGTAGATTTAAGGGGCCCTTAGCAACGTGGCTTATAGTGTCCATTTTAGTGGCTTCAAGTCAGCTACAACCACGAGTGTGCTATTTATTCTATAGTTAAGTTAGAGCGCCGTACGGTAAGAAACGCGTGATCATTTTGCATAAAACTTAATTTTTGTTAGAAAAAGCCCTTTGGTGGACTGTTATTGAAAATCATAGTGTTGCAGTCGTACGGTACTTTTTGAACGCTAAAAAAATTACGAAAAATTAAAAATGTCCCGATATTTGTCCATATATCAACCGTGTAAGGTAAAGTTCTTCAAACTGTTTAGTATTACTTAGATACTCTACATCGTGTGTCTTCCAGAGCAACTTGATGAATCCCCATGTTACAACGTTTTAGCAAACTTAATGGTTTTCTGACTTCAAACCCCGCATTTCACTTTTTACAGATTTTTATAAAACAAAAACTTTCTTAAACGTCTTACTGTGATTTTCGATAACAGTTCACCAGAGGGAGTAAGAAACTTACATGAGTTTAAATTGAATTATAGATTAGTACCGAAAGGCGCTCTTTACGTTAGTATTTCACTGCCGGTGAATATGAATACCGCAAAATCCTACGTTAAGGCCCTGTGTTATATAACTTCATTCGGGGCTTTGGGCGAGCTCAAAAGAAATGTTTCGGAACGACAACTGAGACAAAACGTATCTACAATACGAATTAAAGCTAACATACCATTACTTTTGCAGTTACATATTATATTTTTGATCTATACTCCACAGTCACTTGTTTATGCCTATAACTTTCGATTAAAACATTTGATATATAAAAAGAAACGCAAAAGGAACGCACTTGTACGGCAGTAGATGTACTTATAAGCGGAGGGTCTTATAACCGGGTGGGGCTTATACCGGAATTATAATATCTTCGTTGGCAAATCGATGGGCCCATATATCCGGAAGGGGTTTATATCCTGGTGGGCTTTAACGTGGGATCTTACGGTATTCTAACTCTTCGACTTTGATCCGGAATCCAAAACACGAAAGCATTGTATTAAAGAAAATCTAATAACATGATCAGTTATTACTTATAAATACTTTAGACCTGTCACAGAAATTCTGTTTTCCCGATTATATGAGAAAGTTTTCCTTAACAATTATAATGCACTAAGAAACATGAAACGACAATCTTTACTCAAAAAGCAAACAACAGAGTTGGTGCAATGTGCTTTTCGTAAAGCCGAAAAAAACTCTTACTATCCGTCTGTATCGTTTCTCACTTAAGCCAAACGGTAATATAAGGCGCTTGATGGTTGTAATTATCGTTTGGCCAATCTCCGTTGTTTTTGGGACTGTCATATCCGTTACCATTCTGAGACCATCCATGCACTGTGGCTCCTTTCAACATAACCCCGATTGCCATACAGTAATCTTTCACTTTAGTGTTTCCTTGAGGGTTGAATGAAGCGTATGGATACGAGCCACCATGAGCCGATAAGGGCATAATGCCGTACTTGTTTTGGTAGCAATTCTGAAGGAAAAGGTAATATAAAGTCAGACAATTGTTAAACAACTTGTTATGACCCGAACGATCTGAGTAAGGACTGTATAAGATATCGAACAAATGTTGGTAGACGTACAGTATCTTCACTGGCAACTGATATTTGGCTTGACCTACCGTTAGATATTAATCAAATTCAAAATACTAAAACTTTTAACTTGAAAGTGAAAGAACTTTGCAATCAAAATCGTTGCTTTGAATTAATTATTTGCTTATCATTACTTCTTCTTTTTCTTGAGTTTTTATTGATACGTATTTGTTCATGTTTGTTTTTTTCTTGCTATTTGTCTTGCTTTTTATGTGTCCGCATTTGTTACTGAGTGAAAGCTATGCTCAATAATTAAAACAACAAGTCTAGTGTCTAACTCGAAAACCTCACGGTTATTTTAGGCCCTAGGCATTTCCTTAAATAAACATATGTTCTTAATTTTGATTTTTGACACTGTGAATATTAACATAATAAGACACAAAGAAATATAAAATTTTAAATTATTAATGTATAGGAATGAAATGCAAATAAAAATGTATTGTATTGCATTGTATTGTACTGTATTGTATTGTACTGTATTGTACTGTACTGTATTGTATTGTACTGTACTGTACTGTATTGCATTGCATTGTACTGTACTGTACTGTACTGTATTGTATTGTATTGCATTGTACTGTACTGTATTGCATTGCATTGCATTGTATTGTACTGTATTGTATTGTACTGTATTGTACTTCACTGTACTGTACTGTATTGTACTGTATTGTACTGTACTGTATTGTATTGTACTGTATTGTATTGTACTGTATTGTATTGTACTGTACTGTACCGTATTGTATTGTACTGAACTGCACTGTACTGTATTGCATTGTATTGTACTGTATTGTATTGTATTGTCAGTTTGTATAAGGGCAAAGCCCAAATTAGATGTTAGGCTCCTTACAATGCTTGTGATGTTGACTAATATGAGGTTGAATTGTCTAAATCAGTTCATGTACCTTCTTGCCATTATTTACAACTAAGCCTGAATAGACTAAAGTTGTGCTCGCAAAATCATAAAAAATTGTTATTTTTAAACTCAACTAGAAGTTGCTAAAAATTTGCAAAACAAAAGTTAACACAAAAAAGTTGCTATTAAAAGTTTTAAGAATTGCTACTTTGTTATAATAAATATCTAATATAAATATTATTTAATACCTTCAATTATAATAGTTCTTTTTGAGTAATTGGAACTTTAAAAAAATTCAGTATATTATTACTCAGCAGTGTTCAGTATATTACACAGCAGTGTATATGTTTGGGATCTATTGAGGTTTGAAAGCCTGGGTGACCAGGAAGTGGTAATGAACCGAAAATGGCTTGGGACGAGACTTAACATATGATAAAAATCAAGCAACATATGTGTCTTCTAGACACCCCGTGTCGTGCTTAGCATCAATATTTTTTACAGAAGTTGTTGTTCCTTTACAAAACGTGATTTTATAACTGAGATAAACCATTACAAAGTTGCTCCAAAAACCAATTGAATTGCAGGAGTTTTCTAGCCCTGAAGGCACAAACAGTCTAAAGGGGTCCATGGACATGTTTCCCTGAAAAATTTCATCGAAAATCTGTACTCTCTAAAACACCAGTTCCCCACATCTTGAGAGGCAGTTTTCCCTACTACTTAGAAAAAATAATTCCAATGGGATTTTTTCTGAAAGCTGAGGGACACTTTCCTTTTCTTGATATTCAAAAGGGGGTTATTCGCACTTTACCACAACCCCTCCTCTAGACTCGTAGAAGATTTAGCTGACTTACTAATAAGTACTTTATACCCTATTTATTTTGTTGAGCCATAATTGTATTTGCCAGTGCAAGAAAAAAAAAAGTTACTTGAAGATCTTTGCAAATGTAAAAAGAATTGTTTTTACATATTACCTCTTTTTGCCCATTCCAAGCAAAGACAGTCACTGATTCCTTCCCAGCACTCTTTACAGCCTGGTAGCCAATCGTGTGGTTCCAGAAACTCTTCAGCTCTCTTTCACTGGGTAACACCCATCTTACCCAATTCTTTCCAATACCATTTCTATTTTCTCCACTGGCTAACATCACCTCAGATGCATAATCTACCGCTAGCAGCCTCGCATCCATGCAGCTCATCTTATTGGATGATGATATCATTGGTCCAAGTCTCAGTAAGTTGAGGTTGTTGTTCTCAACCAACCATTTGTTGTAAATATTTCCAATGCTGCCACTAATCTTTCCCACTAGAGTCCAACCCCCGTTCTCCATGTCGCAGTATGTCTGTACGGCTGTTCTGAGATCCCTCTGTTTGGTTCTAATCCAGTAGAGTCCGTTCTTGATCTGAGGTTTGCCACCTAGGATGCTTGCATCGTGAATCTGTTTGCAGGAATTGGCTGGAAGTTGGCTTCTACCCAAGAGATGATTGGAGCTGTGGCAGATAGTGCAACGGGTGCCGAGTGAAACCTGCGGTGGCATGGTGACGAGCAGTTTCACCTTGATGTTATCCCAGTATACACGACAACCCTGAGTACCGTACATTTTATGACATCCTAATCCCAGAGTTCCTTTCGGTATCATCCATTTATCTTCAACCTGGACGTTGTCCTGAATAAGTTTGCCATCCGCCCACTGAGAAAATTTGTTTCCATTAAGTTTGTACGTAAAATGAAACCACCTGTTTAGTTTCAGTGGATAGGGTAGCTTTGCATTATATCTCTTTAGTCCATCCGCGTTGTTTTTGAAGGGTCTCATGACGCATTTAGTGCCCTTGGTCCAATATTGAAACCACCAGGCGGTTGTGTGACTAAAACGCGGATCCAGTACCCTAAGAAAAGGCCCAGGATATTGGTCCTCCGAAGTTTCCATCATTTCAAGCTCTACATGGACATCTTTCCAATCCGTCCCTTTTGTCACATAAATTCCGATCTCTGAACTATCGCCAGTCAGTGTTTGGTCAGTCTTTCCCAGTAGCACTCCTTTCTTGACCGTCCACGCTCCCCAGTTCTTTGTCCATCTTCCATTCAAATTAGAATCTGTGAAAGCGTCATAAAACGCATAAACTTTTTCGGGGTTGTCCTTTGCCGGACCAGCTGTCTTACTTCCGAGCACAAGATAATAGCTGAGGCCGTCGGTAGAATTGGCGGCAATCGGAACCTGGGTTGAAAAGGAGACTTTGGCTGTAGTAGTGCCCAGTCCACTGGCGATACGATCAATTTGGGTGGGTTCAGCGTGTCTCGAAGACTTATAATAAACACGCAGGTCGTTTCCACTCGGCTGAGCAACCCCTTTATCGATGAGAGAGCGGTGGTTTACTGCAAATATAAAGTCCAGTAACTATTATTATTAAATATTCGGGTCATATTTTCTCCTTTCTCTTAAACTTTGGCATGTTTGTGTTAGAATTTCAAATACATTTTCATGTCAAGCTCTAATAGACTATGGCTAATAATGGTTTTAATACCTTAGATAGTAACTTATTTTCAATAACGTCATGTGATTTCAAGGTTAATAATCAAAAATTATATCTGTTATATATTTACTATATATGCACTGTGTATGTCTATTTGTCTTCAGCTAAATTGCGCGATTTGATGAAAGTGAGGTGATCGAGTTCGAAGTTTGTCGAAGGGAATTCGAAGTTTGTCGAAGGGCTGCTTGTTCAGAAAACCTTGGAAAGTGTAAGATATGCAAAATGTAAATCGGTGAGGTTTGAGTTATTTTTTTACGTATCTACTTGTTTAACTATCTGCCTATCTAACCGCCGTTTGGTTACCAAGTTGGTAAGGCGAAAGTCTATCGTGCGGAAGGCTCGGGTTCGATTCGGGGACCAACAATTCTTATTAAATGCACGAGACTGAATGAACATAAGGAAACAAACTTTTTGAAAAACGGACGACTTTATTACGAGGAATACATTACCGTCAAAAGATATTGTGTATTCTTTCGGAATAGCTGATATACTTCTTATCACAATGGGCTGCATATCTTGGAACTCGATCGTATTGTAGCCGTGCCAGGGACAAACTGGATAGATCTGAGCGTTCTTTCCGGTTGCAAGCTCATGAAGGAGTAGCTGTATCTTGCTCGCTTGGACTTGTTCTAAGGAGAGGACGGAAATTTCATTCCTTGTCCCTTTCGCCGTGTTTTCTGCTGCTTGTTCTTTAACCTGAAGTTGTTTCAGATTAAGATGGAGTTTTAACAACAGAGAATCAATCAAGGTTTTGGCCTGGAATACTTCTCGGTTTTTGCTTGGTTTGGCTGCTTTGCTAGTGAAAGCAAGAATTGCTATCACAAAAATCAGAAACACCATTGACGATCTTTTCATAGTGTGGCAGAAAATAGTTCAACACCAACTACTCCCTTACAGCTCCAACACACCCTCTAGTTTGTTGAATGGATTTTTGGTAAGGGCTTTTCTTATATTGTTATTATTTATTCATCAGTGCCATTCAAACAAAGACATCCAAACAAAGCCATCAAATTAAATGGCAAGTATAATTTCCGTTTTTAGAGAGTGTATGTCGACGATTGAAAATATGTGTCACCGATATGGTATTTTATTAAATTTTCAACCTGGAATATTGCGTTTCTAGCGTTCTGATTGGTTCACTCAATCTCGGTTATTAGCTCGTATACCGAATGACCATATATGGAAATTAACTGTGTAAAGTGTTGCGAAGCTGAAAAATGTTCAAGTATCGAAGAGTTCGGGAAGCTCATGAAATTTAATAGAATAATTAACCATTCGCACTTGTTGGATATGAGATGATTATAACTACGCTATATAATAGCTAGCTACGCGCCTTGTTGGCTATTTACCATCTCATATCCAACGCGTGCTCTTGGAATAATTGTTAAATATCCGATAGGGGAGAACTGGGAAGGGGTGGAGAGTCAATATACCTAAAATATACCTAAAGGCCGCTGGCTCATTTCCCCTCCCCCATGCAAAATATACCATAGACATTATATAGACATTTATATTGCGCATGTTTCATATGTATATGTACACAAGCGCATTACAAATAAAATAAAATAAATTATAAAATAAATTAAATTAACATAATACTAACTAGGAACTATTTAAAAGCTAATTTAAAAAGATAGGATTTAAGAGCCGATTTAAAAGTTGTCAGTGAGTCAATTTTGCGAAGGGCAAGAGGCAGGTTGTTCCAAAGTACAGGTGCAGCAGATTGAAAGGCTCTGCCACCAAGGGTGACAGAGGTCTTGGACTTGAGAGGCTTAAGCAGGACAGCTTCATTGGAGCGGAGTTCATATTTTGACTTGGGACGGACTTTTATAAGATCTCTTAAGTAGGATGGAGCAGAGTTATGAAGGCATTTAAATGTAAGGAGTAGAATCTTAAAGTCGATGCGGAATTTGACGGGAAGCCAGTGGAGATCACGAAGGACAGGAGTAATGTGACAGAACTTGTGTGATTTTGTAACGAGTCGAGCAGCGGTATTGTGGACATGTTGAAGTTTATCAATCAGAAATTGAGGAAGACCATAGAGTAGACTGTTGCAGTAGTCGATTCTTGTTGTAACAAAGGAATGAATGAGAGTTTTGGTGGCTTGTGTTGATAGATATTTTCTGATCTTACGGATGTTGTAGAGATAGTAAAAGGCATTAGAACATTTCATTTGATATTTACCCCACAGTTTATCAGGAAGAATTTGTGCATAAGTAAAACCACTAAGTAACGTGGAAAATTGACCAAAACAACAAAATTGTCATAACATAGCCCCTCTAAGCTTAGCTACTGGTCAGTAAAATACTAAATTATTGAGGCATACTCACTTTAATCAGTCTTTCAAGCTGCTTGCCTCTTAAAATTTCTCTGTTAAGTAGCTCTAAACAGCAAAAGATAGAAAATGTGTGACTTGGCAGAGCTATACAAATAAGATGGTGTACATGCAGTCACACTTTTAAACAGGCCTCTCACACATCATTTGGGAGTATGGCTTTATTGGCAGAGATTGTGCACTACATAAGTCTAAAAGCTGTATCTAAAAAAATAACTGGTCCATGGTCAGCTTACATCTATTGAGTTATGGATTGATGCAGAGAGCTTGAAGAGCATGAGTGGAGTGTACAGAGAAGCATGAGGTGATACTGAGTGCTTCTCTAGCTTCTCAAGTTATTAAAATCATCCAAAACAAATTAACAAAACATAAAATGATAATTATAAAAGCTGTAAAGAAAACCAGTCAAAGTAATTATGACTACATAAATTACCTGAGTGGTTTAACCCTTTCAGTCTACGTCAGTTACATACCTATCAACTTCAGGTTTTGTAGAAACCAGGAGATTTCTTCCGAGATAGGGGAGAGGAGGTATGGGGGAAGGAAAGGAGGTTCAAGGGGCTCATGTGTCATTTATTTATTTTTTAGGCATTCATTTTGCAATGTGCCAATAAAGTGTGTTCTTGTTAGCTGGGCAATGTGAATTTTTGTATCCTTTGGAAGTAATATTGATGCTTGTGGTATACTGTTGTTGAATTTTAAAATGCTCCCTTTTCAGTTCATTCTGGATTTGGTAGCTGGAGGTATAACAGAGTCTGAAGTACTAAACATTACACAAGGTTCACTGTTCAAGTGAAGTGCTCGTGGATTTTCTATGTTTGTAAAAGTCTATCTGAGATGAGAGTGGACCAGTTTAAGGTGCAGATTCTACATTCTTTTTTCTTTCTGAAGACTTTCATAAATGATGAGATATCTACCCAAAAGAAGATACAGAAATAATGATCAAGGGAGAAAAGATCTTGCCGCAAGATATAGATGTAGGTCGAATGTCTACACTCATGGGCAGTTGTGTTAAGTAAAAACGACCTGCTAATTTGGTAGTAAATTTTTATTGCTTGACCAACCCTCCCCATCTTCATCCCTTGCATCCCCCAACCCCCACCCCAATATCTGCAAAAAGGGCATCATATCATATATGGGTGCTCAAGTGGCTTTCAAATTTTTTGTGGAAGCTTGCATACGAGATGGTTCTTTACCAACCGCAGGTGGAGACTGGAGTGAATAGTATACATACATACAGTGATTTACACACCCATTCCAACAGAACTTCCTACAGCACCAGATTGCGTCCATGGAACTTCTCTTTTCTCTTTATCTATTCTCTAAGGAGCAACATGTTGTTGGTTAAAAGTAACAGAAAAAGTATTGGTAAAATTTCCGAATTCACTATTGGCGCATATGTACAAAAATTATGCAAACTATCCCATACCCAAACCCTTAGGTCTATAGTAATATATGCGATGAAACTGCATGCATATATAAGTATGCGCCAATACGGAAATTATCCCAAAGTATTTTTGTAAAATGAAGTTACAGATACCTGGCGCAGCAACCGTAAATGAATCTTCGCAAGTTCTTCCAATATTTGGTCGTCCATTTTTGTTTATCATCGTTGGCTAGTACTCAGTTTCTCTCCTGTTTCCTTCTGATATGATCCGCTGACACGTGTATCTTAGCTCGCATGGCAAAAATAAAATGGTGTCCAGAAAGTAGTTTATGTTAAATATTTTTGTTCCTTTTGTTGCAAAAAAAGATCTGAAATTTACATACATTTTTATACTGGTTTCAAATGTCGAATATGCGAGGTCTTATCTGTTTGCTAAAAAGAAGTAGAATAATTTATGGAGGTTTTCAAGCGCAGAAGATATGTCCCTACCACGACCTGGCATTGGCTGGACGTATTGGGAGCAGATTGGAAGCAACAAGTTCCGATTTCGAGGTGAAGTCTTATTGCACTCCTAATTTAATGTTTATAATGTTTTTGGGTAGCATGGTTTATACCGCAACAAAAAACTAACTTATTTTTTGTTCAAATCACATGAAATGAAATGGTGAAAACTGTCAATACTAATTTATATTACAATTCAGATTTGTATTTAACAAGTAAAGAAGCCTAAATTGATTGATGGAAAGAGAATGTCAAGAGATATAGATAGATAGATAGAAATTGATTGATGATTTAGCATTTATATAGCGCCCTTTCCATTAGGTAGATGATCAGAGGCACTGTACAATGATTTACAGTTGACTGCTGTATTGAGGGTCTTAGATAGATTGCTATATACGGCTCACAATTAAATTCATTAAGTATTGCCCTCAGTTAGAAGTAGACAGCCCACGACACCGGGATCACCCTATTCCTTTCGACAAGTGTTGTGGGTACTTATAAGTCCCCCGATAGGAAGTCGAGAAACTGGACCTACGGTTTAACATCCTTATCCGAGAAGATGCGAAAGTCTAACCATTTGCAGATGTTAGAGCGAAGGCAGCAGTTTCTCCTCAATTATTTTAAAACCCTGAGTGTTGGTCTGGCTGGGAATCGAACCTGAGACCTCCCACACAGCAGACTGGTGCCTTACCAACTGGGCTAACCAGGCAGGGGTTTTAAATGTGTATTAGACTGTGATAAAACACAATGGATGTTTTCTGAATTTATCAAGTGTTCTCAAATGCCTGGAGTGTTTCATCACAGTCTAATACACATTTAAAACCGCTGCCTGGTTTTCTTTATATAATTATAGATTGTACATCAGTTGCGAGTAGTGAAAAACAACAAAACACACTTTTTAAATGTTTTATTTGAGGGTGAATGAGAGATTTTTAATATAGCTTAAGGCAAAGCTGAGTGCTTTATGAACAATTTCACGTTTATTGTGTTGCTGGCAAATGTTTGTATTTGTAAACAAAACATGAACTAAAAGTCTCTAACTTTTAATATTAAATCTGAGTTCACTGCACATTGTAAGGTGCAATACATGACTTATCAAACTTGAGGTTAGAGTCTGAAGAAGTAAGAACCTTTGAAATAAATTATTACATATAATTAAAATGGCTTAGTTGAAATAGAATGAAATAATTTTACAGGAATCACAAAAAACTGTACATGAAGAAATATTCAAAAAATAGACTGTTTAGAAATTCATGGGAACAGGGAACAGGGTTCAGAAGTTTTCAGAAGCAAATAACAAAGCATTCAATAGAATTTTTCAAAAGCTGAAACTTGAACTGTAAAAGAAAATTTATCAAATTACCTTGTTTTAGAATTCATGAGCAACCCTTTGGGAAGTAAGTTCAATAATTTAGTGAAGGATTAGAAGAAGTCATTTGAAGTGTTTTCACACAATATTGGTGAGACAGGAACATTCCTCGATTAGGTAAACATTGCCAAACATAAAACCAAACATAAATGTCTTGTAAACAAGAAATCTAAACTTCAAACTTATTTGACAGGAAGGAAAATTTCTGGGTGTTCATTGTTACATTGTGCCAAAAGCTCACGAAATCACGAGTGCATCTTTAATCAATAACAACTTTTGCTGGAGTAAAGTCTCAAAAAAAAATCATTTTGATTCATATACCATATTCTGATAAATTTACTCAATAAACATTCTAATTTTCTACCTGAGTGGTTAACTACTGCGCCATCCTCTTGTATTTCTACAGGAGAAGAAGACAAAAATGGAAGATTTAGTTAAAGATTTAAAAGAAACTGTTAATAAAATAAAAGATGGTAAGTGAAAATGGTTATAATGAAACTATTGTTTTTATTACTCATAAATAACAGAGTTTATTATTAATAATTATTGTATTTAAACATTATATTTCTCAGGTGGTGGCAAGAAAGCAAGGGAGAGACACACTTCCAGAGGGAAATTATTGCCTCGAGATAGGATTACTGTACTGCTAGACCCAGGGTGAGTGAAAATGATATTAAATAATATTAATATACTTTTAATAAGTGGTATCTCAAGTTTTTTACTGTAATTAATGTGGTTATAATCCTCCTTTTCCCAGTTAAGAAACCAATGAAACTAGTTGGAAGCAAGCAAATTTACCATTTAGAAAGTGTGCGGTGCAGAACGTGACCCTGGATCATTGATAATCCATTCTGTGATTGGAGTGAGATTTGAACCTGGATCACCTGCATTCATATCTAGCTGGACTAATCACTGAGCCACACTGCTTCCTTTCAACCATTTGATGCATAATGCACTGTTTTTATGTATTCAGCCAATGACATTTTTTTGTCCCTAGATCACCCTTCTTAGAGTTTTCACAGCTTGCAGCTTATAAACTTTATGGTAAAGATGAAGTACCTGCAGGAGGTATCATCACGGGAATTGGCAGGGTTTCTGGGTAGGTTATTTTCACTTGATGTACAGTATTCAATGTTATTTTCTTCCTCTGAGCTTATCTTGCATGTTTTTTGTATCAATGATGTTGGTTGTAACATTTTGTTGATGTTTAAAGAGTTGGTTGGTTGAAAAAAAGGGGGAAAAAATCAAAATTCTCTAATTCCCCAATTCCAAAACAAATGGGAAACAGGCTTACAGGGTTTTCATTAGAAGCCGGCAACCGGCGAACTCCGACGGCTACTTTCGATATCAGCGCCGCCTACTTTTTCTGAGTTTTGCCAGTCGATATATTGTATCCTGAATGGTTTAAATAGTATCCAGTTTTAAGTATAGTGCGTCTGCTATTACAGTGGTCTTAAAATTACAGGATAATGAATACAAATTCTCCTTTATAGTCTATTAGTCGTGTAGAAAAATTTAAAAAGTCGTTTTTGATGTTAAGAAATATTCATCGTCTGTTGTACTCATTTTGGTGCCTAGAATGCTGGAAATGGCATTTCCGAGCTTCTAGACTTAAAAATTTGTAACAGCCGCCTACTACTCTTCTACCATCCGCCTACTTCAAATTTTATTGAAAACCCTGACTATGTGGCAAAAATGACCAATTGTGCAGCAAATTAGATGTCAGTCAATGCCTTAACCAAGAGTTAAACCTGCACTTGTTCTTACCTCGTGCCCAGTGAGAAGCATGATTGGGGCATCCAACCTTGATGTCCTCTGAGGTAACTGTAATCATATTAAGTGGGTAAGTCATGGACAAGGCCAGCTCACAGTATTATGATTATAACTACTTCAAACAATATTCTTTTTTTAGAATTTAGCAGATGCCTTTTCTTCAAGAATCATAATTTGATCTACTTAACACTACACTAAAATGATATAGCATTTACTAATTAGCAAACAATATGCATTCTTTGCAAGGTCTGAATTGCTTGCAATAACCATGACTATTGAATGATTTTATAAAAGAAAACAAAATGGTTCTATATATTTTTTCAGTTTTGGACACTTTTGTTAAATGAAGCCATTCAGGTAAACAGAAAAACAGCAACCAAATTTGGCTTTTTAGCTTTTAATTAACAAATAAAGAAGCCTAAGCCATGTACAGTGGAACCCAGATGTTAATAGAACTACCAATGAGCCAAAACAAAGTAGTCATATTAATGAGGTGGTCGTATTACTGGGGTAGGGTCATATTTCATAGCTGGCATGTTTAAAATGACATGTATTTTAGCATATCAAAATTTCACCTTCAAACAACTGTTCTCAAGCAGTTACATTACATATAAATAATAATGTATATATTTTAATTGAAACAAAACTATTTTGATAAGAGCTACCGAAACCAAACAAAAAGGAACAAACTGTCACACTTATTTACAAAATTAAGATGATGTGCATCATGGAGGCTTCAGTTTCATTTATAAAGATGATAATCTAATTATTCTGTGGAAAAAATCTGTAACTCTTGACAGGCTTGTCCTGCACTCAAGCCAGTCACTTTGCACCTGAATAATCATTTTTGCCAGTTCATGTTTTAGAGTTTCCTTGGACTCTAAAAAACACAGAACATCCTCCAAACTAGCCAACACCTGTCCATAAGATGCCAGTTTCGGCTGTACAACAGGCCCTTGAACACAGGGTCCGTGCAGGGTATCAATGAAGAAATTTAAGGACTTTTCAAGGACCAACATTATATTTTCAAGGATCACGAAGATACGTTTCTTACCTTATAAACTTACTATTCCAAAATAGTGACAAATAACTTC
>JANCMA020079846.1:0-15442 GCA_024336925.2 Zoanthus solanderi | reverse complement strand
TCAAAATATTCAAGAGGCTTCCTTTTCATTCATTCTGTAATGTAATGATCGCTTTTCTCACATTTCAAAATAATGACAGAGATATCATCAAAAATATCACTAAAAGTAGCGAAAAACTGGCCTTAGGGTAGAGAGTGGCATTAAGGACAGATTTAGGGATAGAACCACGGTCAGTTTTGGGAGAGGATTCAAGTCAGTTTTAGCGAGGAAACCAAGATCTGTTTTAGGCAAGGAGATCAAAGACAGATTTAGGGTAGCAAAGCAAGGGCAGAGACACAAGAGGGGCCATGGGCAGATTTAGGGAAAGGGACCATGTTAAGAATTAGTTGAGTGAACCATGGGCAGATTAAGTTGAGGGGACTAAGGGGTTTGCTTTCTCTCATACTAGCCAACTTTTTCCGAGTTAAAGGAGAGATTTTTTAATTCAGGGAGTACTGGGATTTTGATGATGACTCTGACTCATTGGAATTTTTCTGAAAACATCCCAAGCATTCCAAAGATGAAGTTATTAAGAAAATGCTTTAGCAACACAACCTTGCTCCCAGTACTTTTCAATTCAAAATATCCAAGTTATAAGGAAAATATTGAACAATTACTCGCTGAAGGCAAAGTGAATATCTGATAAATATTCATTAAGGGGAATAGTCACCACACAGTCGAATAATTGTTTTAGTACAATTACTTAGTGACTGTTGTTGAAACCATTCAGTCAAATAAAGAAAAATTTGTGCAAAATTTCATTTGTTGTCATTTGCTCAGTCACATGTATCAACATCTGAAATATTTCCACTCAGAGTTTTATCTTTCACTAATTATATAATTAGCACAATTATTACAATATTGTCTTACCTTTGAAATTAAGTGTTATCCCAAACTTAGATGCATACTAGCTCAGTGCTTTTCGGAAGAGCGTTTTCATTCATTTTGAAAATTTGTTCTCATGCTGGCTATAAACACTGTGCACGAGGTGATTATAGCCAGCATAATACAAGCTCCACCAATGACAGCACTGGAAACTCCATAATCACCAATTAGGCCATGGCCAGTACGTAATTTTACTGTTATTATTTACTCACTTTTTATAGAATCTTTCCATCCATCCATCATCCAATTTTGATTCAGGGTTTATCCCCATAAATGGGGTGACCGGATTTACCCCACTCTAACAGCAATCTTTCCAACTCCCACTCTCCATCTTGCTCGATTCAAGGCATCCTTCTTCTCTAACCAACACCCTTGTGCTGCAACACTCAGGTGTGTGATAGCACTAACTGTAAGCCTCATTTCTTCTTCAGCTAAGGGCCCTCGATTTTTTCCAAAACAGCAATATTTCAGTTTGTGATATATTTTCCATACTTGTACAGCTAGAATCAACTGGATGACTCAAAACATTCATTGTCAATGGCAGCAAGGAAGAGAGTCTTTATTTTTTTATATTGGTTAAGGTTTAAATATTGTTGCAAGTGAAGCCAAGCAAAGCTGAACAGCTCAAATTTTTCAATTGGGTGTAAACATTGGTCCATAATAAGTACCAAAAAAAATCAAATTGAAATATTGGTCATATTACACAGCCTTCTTCAGATGCAACTGTCATGTGATAGCTGACCCAGCACATCCAGTTAGCCCCCTTTCATGTTTAGCAAAGCACCCTTGATTCTTTGCTAAACAGCAATATTTCAGATAGTGATTTATTTTCAATACTTATAGCTAGAATCAACAGGATGACTCAAAACATTCACTGTCATTGGTTCATAATGTGAGGTAGAAGTTTTCAACCCACAGCTATTGCAAAACCCAGATGAGCGGCCCCTCTTTCTTTATAGTGGCAGTATGATATTTATCACTGGTGTCTGGAATCCAGCACTGTTTAAGCCTAACTCTGTAGATTTTTCACAGTGCCAAAAAGGTTTCACCATAACTTTCAAACTACAGGTCAAAAAAGCAGTTCTTTAACTTTAATACTGAGGCCAGACCAATTTCATTTCTGGGAGAATGGATTTTCTTTAAAGTTTAAAAGGTCGGTCACTCAGAAAAAACACCTTTTTACCCCAGTTCCAGAAAAAACACCTTATTCCTCAAATTCCAGGAAAAAAAAACACCTTATTCCTCAATTCCAAACTGGCATGGGGAGGAACCTGGTTTCTAGTTGGGAGTGCAAAAGCTCTTGGGATTGTTTAAGACAGCTTGTACCTAGTTGGGAGTGCAAAGGCTCTTGGGATTGTTTGGGACAGGGACAGAGTGAAGGCAACAACTGTGGAATCTAAAATGGAGGAAAGCAAATTGAGCACAAAACACAACAATGTTAACAGGAGATGATACTCCAGTTATTATATTATAAACATAAATTAAAATAATTTAAGGTTTATCCGCAGCTCATTTTGTTAACTTTAATTTGTATATTTTCAATCAAGTAATTAGTTTGATCATTTTAAATATAAGATATTTCTAGGTCAATTTAGTAATTTTTCTACTTTTCATCAAAACTTGGCCAATCTTGCTCTGCAAAATGAAATTGGGCTGGCCTTAATTAGTATAAATATATACTTCACTGAATAACTCCCTGTTCATTTGCTATTTCACTGCTATGTTAACCCTGTGGCATGTAAAGAAGATAGTCTTTAACAGCAGCTGGAACTGGGAGATGTACAATTTTATTGGCTGGTACATGATAAAGCACCACCACTCGGCACATATGACGTAAATCAAACCTGACTGGTAGCTGCCACACGCGAACCCGACTATCGCTATAGGCTGCAGCTAAGTATTGTAGAGATCTGGAAAACGAAATTCCATTCACTTTCACATTCTGCTGAAAAGAATCTGAGATCGACTTGCAGTCAAGAGAAGATATCACCTGGAGATTTGCCGAGTTAAGAAGGAGAATATTAGAATCTGATGTTCCAATGGCAATAGAACTTCCATCATGTGTGAATTGACAGGAGTGTATCGTAGAGGATGACACCACTTTTGCTTCATTTTGGCAGGTGTACTTAAGCGGTGACTGGGGATCCTTATAATCAAGGTGTTCCAGGTGACCAACTGTCACCCTACCGTCTTGCAAACAGCACACCAACTCTTCATGCGTCCATCTTGGGTTAAACACGGCCCAACACATGTTATCCCGGCATCTTTTTCGAATCATGCAGGCAACTTCCAGGTTTTTAGTCTTCAACACGCATATCTGTTCTTGTGAAGTGGTAACAACAATGTAATGACCATCGGGCGAGAATCGGCAACCTGTTATGTAACCACAGAACACCGCCAGAGATCGTAAAGAAATCTTTTTGGTCATTTGGTTTGACTTAACGTTCCAAACCCTTAACTCGTTAGTCTCACGAATAGTGTGAAAATCTAAGGACGCAGCACTTAATAAGCTTGAGCCATCGGGAGAAAACTGACAAACAAGAGTCTGCCCGGTTATACCATTACACTGCGGTTGAAGTTTAACCAAGCGATCTGAAACATCGCTTCGATTAGTTTTGCTTCGCTTCAGCAGGCCAATTTCACCTCTGCCGTCGTTAAGTACAAACGAAATCCAGTTACCATCGGAAGAAATATCGCAATCTTCCGAGTAATATGTAAGGATTTGTTTTTTGCAAGCAATTTTCCCAGTGTCGCGGTCTGAAACTCCGACATCAAAGACCCTAAGGTGACCCAAGCCGTTTCCGTGTCGAACAATCGAATCGTTTCCGTTTGGTATCGAAGCTGTTATCAAGAAATTCTCGTCATCTGGAGCGAAGACACAACATCGAACTTCTTCGTCACTGTCAATCCTATCTTGAACCAGCCTTGAACAAGAATTTCCGTGGTGATGAATCTCGTAAATTATTCGCGCTTGGTTTGAAAGCCCCAGGATGTTAGCTTGTTTTCTCAAAGGCCGTAACGCTTGACTAGGAAGACAACCTTTGCGGGATTTCTCGAGTTTGTTGCCCATTGTAGCAGGAGCTGCTAATGTGAAAAGATCAGCTGGCCTTTCTCATTTTTTTAATTTAACAAACTTGAATATGTTTTTAATTCACACTCCAGCCAAACTTGAACCAATGACGAATCATAGTAGAAACAAAACAACTGTTTTTATTTCAATCATACGTCATGTAATAGGAAATATAGAGTACTCCGCTGACTAATTTTTCTGGGTTCCTGCATGCTTGTTAAGTTGTTTGAGGGTCTCAATGGGGTTAACTGTTTAGCGTATAATGATGGTTTTTTGGTATCGTAACCGTATAAACTTCAAAATATTAACTGACTAACGTATAATGAAAGATTGATTTTTTAGCGTATGCAGTTCGTGCAGCCTAAAGGATGTAAACTTTCTAGGATAAATGACAAAATTTTGAGACGGAAAACTAAATTTCAGTTAACTTTAACTTCGTTTTAACACCTCTGGAGACCCTCTGTTACCATAATTTTTCGTGTTTTTGTCTTTTGCCTGTCTCGTTGAAGATTGCATTGCTTGTGATCGAGGTCATCCGAGCATGCGCTATTCCCGCGGTTTACTTTTGCAGACCTTACAGATAAAACATGGCTGCCATTGGTGCCGTCGTTTCTTTTACAGGAGTTCAGCAGTGATTGAACGCTTTCGATCGAGAATTTCGTTTCGAGATGAGTTGAAAAGTTTAACTATGTTCAAACGCCTCAAGGACAAAGCAAGGGAGCTTGGAGTTAATAGCTTTGAGTTGAAGTTGTTTCGTTTGACGAAGTCGACAAGGACCAATGACTGCCAAAATTAGGCCATTTATAATCAAGAACAGTGGGATCCGGAGAGGCCATTACTCCTCGAAAGTTCTGGGAGTGAACTGAACAGTAAGTAAACGAATTTTTACATTAATTCTGACCATTAGACTCATAAGGCTGTAAGACGTTTGAAGGACTTAAAGCAGCAACGTTACGTGCATAGAGCGCATATTGAAATTTTGTCCACCGTGATCTGTTTTAAAATTCCTCAGTCGTACCGATCCCTGCTTATTTTTGGCTTATTATGACTTAATTTTTTATTGCTTTGCTTTCTTGGACTTTCTTAGTACGTTATTATTTTGAGTTTCACTTCAATTTGATAATCATGCATATTGTCTATCAGAAAAATTGCTTAAAATATCTTGACATTTACATTGTTTAATGCTTTCTGATTGTAGTTCATGTTGGTGAAAAGATTACCACTTTGGGATCTAAGACTATTGTTGTTGAGGTCCATAAGGGAAGAAAACGTGGTGATAAATCAAGTCAACCAATTCAGTCAAAGACTCCCCATTGCAATGATACGCCCACAATGGTCCAGAGAAAGACAGGAAAAGGAAGATGGAAGCAAGCGAGGACAAAGTCATTAAAGAGAAAATCCGCAAAGCAGAAACAGTTTCTCGAAATGAGCGTCAGAAGAAAGAGCTCGCAGTTTTTAATACAGGTAGGATTCCCCTTTTCTGATCTTTTCCGTGTTTTTTTTCTTTCTCTTGCTTAAGATTTGTTTGACTTGCGTTTGTTGGTTCCCTTTTTTTGCAGAGTTGAATAAGCTTGCTGGTAGTAGTGCCACAGACGAGTTGAATGTAAAATGTGGGGTGTGTAAAGAAACAAAAGTGATTGCTGGAGACCGTACTGTTTCTAGAAAAGTACAGCACTTCCTCAAAAGTAGGTTTTCTAAAAAAAAAAACGTTACAAATTCAGAGGCAATCAACATATAGACACTTTACTCATAATAATGTTAAAACTCTATGAGATTTTATAGATTCTTATTCATCTGTTTTCTGCTATTTAGATCACTTTGAGAAGTGCCGGGAAAAATACGAGAGGCTGAAAAAAGTACATCTGGATCAAAAACCATTGATACATTGTTTTCCAAAGCAAAGAAGAATCATGCTGCCCAACAGCCAAGTTCTCTTGAACCAGATAATCAGAATATTGAAGATTATTTTTCTAACGTAGATGATGTGTAGGTGTAATGCAAATATAATATTTGGTATTTTATTTTCCTCTTCTTATGTTCTGAAAAACTAGGTAATGGACAAAATTTATCTTACAAGGTATTTAATTTGTAGAATTCTTGCACCTCTGAGAATTTTATTATCAGCAAGTCGGTGTATTTTCTCCTATTGCTTTGTATTTGTACTTTACCGATGGCTGACATAGAAATGACAAGTACACTTGTAAGAATTATATGTGTTTATGTTCTTTGAAAATATACAGTAAAGTGATGTTTGATAAGTTTAAAATAAAGAGACTCAATCAAAGGGATTGTATGTGATTCATTAGACTCTTCTGAGACCTTATTAATACAATGTTAACCTCGTGTTCTTTGGCTAAGTCTCCCATTACTTACTGATTGCAAAATTCCTTAATGACCTGTATTGCAGCTTTGATGATACATTATTTGCTACATGCCCTGGTGATACCAGACCAACTTTCTCATTTTCCCCTGATGAGCGTATTGAAGAGACAAAACAGTATTGCGTGGAATTTCAAAATAATTCTACAGGCAATGCATCTTTAATGTCCTACTCTGGAGACAACGATACCAACGTTGAAGCAACACTTGACACAACTGAAGAAACTGATGACACCCTAGATGAAAGCAATGACAGTGTGGAAGAGGAAGGTGATCTAACAGTGTTTCCATGGTATGCTACAAACTACTTACTTAAATTGATCTTCAGAAGTTTCAGAAATGAAAATGGATATTTCGTAATCCCGGTCATAGGTTTATTTAACGACTCACTGATTTTGTATTGAAACTTTAATTACAGGTCACTGGCTTCTGCTGATCCCCTGGTGAACAACCTAAATGAGTTAATCCAGAGTGGAAAATTGCCCAAAGATTGTATCTACTACAAATTTGACAGCAATACTGCAAAATATGCCCTCGTTGAGTGGTCAAGGAAGAATGACTTTAAGTGGGACGAGGATGTGCTAGAATTTTTTCAAACCATTAAGTACCTTGGGGGAGCAGCAACAACCAAATTTGTCCGCGGCCCATGTCATCATGGAACAGGCAGAGGTGGCATCAAGGAATTTAACTTTTCAAATGCAAATCTTGGCGGGCCATCTGATCATGCCCTAAGGAAAGTTCAATCAGGTTATACTCCCTTTAGCGGTGTCTTCAAAGGTCTCCTAGAAGCTTTTCAGGCTCTCGTTTTTAATGGTCCTAATCCATCATCACCAATTATCAGTACCAACGTTGTTCAAACAGTAGCCTGTGACATGGCATTAGATGGCACAGCTTTAAAACCATGCATACAATTTGATGATCGTCTCAAAATCTGCGTTGGTCTCACGGACCCTGATGATTTAGAATTTGTCACCAAGCATCCACAGTTGTCGAGTAAGGAATTAAAAGGCAAGTTCGTTACAGAGGCTGTGCCATACTTTCTGACAAGCATGGACATGAAAAATGCCATGCCAGTAGCTGTGGATTATGTCACCAAGTCTAAAAATGGAGAGCAAGTGAAACCAGCAATGGTTGAGAAAATATGTACAGTGCAAGTGTGCAGATTATGATGCCAAGATTGAAAGAGCAACAACCTGATCGTGTCGATGGCATCTTTAGGACAAGACTATTGTGTTGCACTACGTACTTACGGCGCGCCCCTCCAGAATTGTCCCTTCTTGCTGCAATGCATGATGCTGTTCACTTGGGAAAGAGCCTGAAATGTAGCTGGTCAAACTGGATTCTATGGTTCAAGGGAACAAGGTCAACACTAGCAATTTTATACAACTTAAGAAGAGAGGCTGAACCTGAGCTACGAATGAAACTTAAGAAATTGCTTACAGAAGAATCCGTGAGAAATAAGGATCGAATGGCCTTCGACCCAATCCTTCTGCTGACAACGCCAGAGCTTCTAGATGTACTTCAATCTGTTAACAGGGTCGTTTACACGATAGTCCCAGAAAAATATCGGATGTGGTCAAGTAATCGCCCTGGTATGTATCCTCATCCACTTTCTGTAACGTGTGGTCCCTGTGGTAAGCTGCTTGTGGTTGATTTCGACCCCCTGAAAAACACTAGCAAGCTTCTTCTGGTGCGCCTCCACTCCCCAGCAGATGCCATCGTCCTAGTCGAAGACCTTCAAAATGCCAAATCAGTAGCATTTTCCAATGGTGTGGCCTATTGCACAGAGCCAAGTAGTAAAAGTATCCGGTTCGTTGTTGTTGAAAGAAATGTCGCACTCAAAGTAAGCACACTAAAGAAAAAAGAACTGCAAGCAAAACTCCAAGAATTTCACTTGTCCACAGAAGGGACTGTTGCACAACTGAGAGAAAGACTGCAGAAGCACCTTGATGAGCTACAAACGTCCCATAAGAGAACTAAGAACAGCATCGCGGGTGTGTCACTGGAAAGACCATCAGCTCTCTGTGCGCTTAGTGATGGCATGCTGTTGGTCGCAGATGATGGTAATGGATGTTTTAAGCAAGTGTGCCTCAATTTTGATGGTGGTGGTATTCAAGGCACCAGCACAACAGCTAGGTATCCCCAACTTATGAATGTAATCTCCATAGCGTTTTCAAAAGAAAACAACTGTGCTTTCTTCACTGCCAGTGGTCGTCTAGGGGATATTTTTAAGCTTGAACTGTAAAGTCGCCAAGTCTCAACAGTGTTGAGAAACTCTGAACCCCACTCTCGTGAAAGGGACATCGCCTGTGTTGCAGTTGATGAAGAGGGTGCCCTTTATTTCACTGTAATGAAGAACAGGCAAGTGTGGAAGATGGACAGCGATGGAATGTCGGTGCATGCTGGTAAAGGCTAACAGGGAGCAGCTGATGGCAGTGCCCTTTTTGCAAAATTTTCACAGCCATATGGAATTTGCTGTGAGGGTAGAACACAATACGTCACTGATGCATCTACAGGATGTGTGAAGTTAGCATCGCCCGTGGATGGTACAACAGAGTTCCTCAAACACCTTGGCGACCTATATCGTAACTTTGGCGTTCATTCGAAAGGCCAAAACACCATTGATGCTTCCCTGGTAGATGCGAAGACGTGCCTACAGAATCTCACGAGCTACCTAAAAAAATGCGTTTCTGATGTTCAACAGCAGCTAGAAACAAATAAGATCACCAACCGACCAGAGGGTACAGTATCCAACAAGACCAACAAATCGTGCGAGCTGATGTTAAATAGCGTCACACGACTTCACGCATGGTTCTCGGAAACGTGCTGGTGTGGCTGTGCTTTGCTGTGATCCTTCTGTGTGCTCCCTTTCGTCTTCTAAAGATGGGGACGGCCGTTTCGCCCTTGTTGAGGTCCTCTTTCGAAATTCCAAAATTCGTTTTGCCTCTATCTATGCTCCAAATGGAGACCCTGAACGGAGTCATTTGTTAGACTCTATTGCTGCTACGTTTGATCCTTTGGCCTGTAACTTAAATGCTGGTGATTTTAACACTGTTTTTGACCCCTCTATCGACGGTAGAGGCGGCAACCCAGAGTGTGGTGCAGATTCCCCTGATCGCTTCCTCCACCATTGATGTCTGGCGAGCCAAGCACCCCTCTCTTAAGTCCTTCTCTTGGCACAAATGGAATGGAACTATTGCTTCGCGCATTGACTCGGTTTGTCTCGGTGGGATGTGGTAAAAAGCTCACATAAAGTTGATTTGTCTTGAGTTTTTTAGAGCCAAAGCTCGGCGCCGCAAGTCTTTGTAGCAACGTTTAGCTCGAGACATTGAAACCCTTAAGTCTCATCTTGATGAAGGCCACCTGTCTTTCCTTCCTCATTATAATGAGGTTTTAGCGCGCCAACGTGAACTTGATTCTATCGCTGTTCGTGGTGCAAGAGTCCGTGCCCGTATAAAATTGGCGGAAGAAGGTGAAACGTCTTCATATTTTTGCCGTCTTGAACGTGATCGCGCTGCAAATCGTGTTATATCTTCTGTTGAATCTTCCAATGGTCTTATATACTTCATCTTCCCTTGAGACGTTAAGCGCCTTTAGGGAGTTTTACAGTTCTCTATTTACTTCAGATGGTTCCGAGCCATCAGTCCGTTCCGTGCTTGAATTTGAATCACTTGAATTTGTGCTTATCCTCTGAAGAGGCGGCTTCCTGCGAAGGTTCACTGACTCTTGATGAATATTCTAAAGCACTTAAAGGTATGGCTAATGGTCATACCCCTGGACTTGAAGGTCTTCCCAAAGAGTTCTACGTTACCTTTTGGGAGTTGTTAGGGCAGGACTTAGTTGATGTTTTAAACTATGCTCACTACTCGGGTTCTATGTCATCCTTATTATACCAGTTTGTCATTGCGGGATGTGCAAACTATTGTTGAGTCTCTTAACAATATTGTTCAGGACGAACCAAAGATTAAAGAAATTGATATGTGCAAAAATATTGAGATGCTGCCACGGCGACTTTTTATGTTGAGTCTAATAACAGTGGTAATAGTAAAGAAGTTAATAAGAATGTAGAGGATGTTGTCACGGTGACTTCCTCGGGCAGTGTCTCCAAGAAAATTTAAAATAATTAAAGCTTAAATGTAAATTTAAAAAACACCAAAAAGAGTAAAACCTCTTTCAGCTCCGGGAAATTAAATGCAGGCTCCCCCCCCAGTGATGGGAAATCATCCCCCAAAATTCCCTATGGCAAGGAAGCACCAGCCATTCCCTCTCTTGATGCTATGAGACATGCGCTTCGGATTGAATCGATTCATCCATGAGCACAAATGTCTTGTGCTAATCATTTTATTCTCATAATGTGTTTTTTAATGTCCGTAAGTTGCAATGGTCTGAGGGATGCTGCTAAGAGAGACAGCCTCCTTCAGTGCTGTCTTCCCTCAATACCTACTTTCTCTGTTTACAAAAAAATCGTGGTGCCTCTAATCACACTTCAAACCAATTCAATTGAAAAATACTGTGGAAAACGAGCATAAATAAAGCAAAGACACCAAAGGCAAAGTTGATGTATCCACTGATAGTAAATGTAGTGACTTTAAAGGTTAGAATGGCAGTGTCAGTTGCTGTGATAACGATAGCTACGATAGCGAGATTGAAATGGAAAATGAGATTGAAACGGAAAATGAGATTGAAACGCAAAATACTTCAAAAGAAACTGCTCTAGAATAACTTAATGATGAGCCTAACTGACAGATAAGTAGCCATTTACTATTTCTGCGGAATATTTAAATTACGAACAACGTCAGAAAGCATGTGCATTAATGTTTTAAAGCTATCTTTAGTATATGACAAACTTTCACTTTAACGCAGTTCATTGAAAAGCTGCTTTGGATTGCTTACCTACGTTTTGGCAGCCATGTTGTTTGTGTGCAGGCAAACAGTTATGAAGATTTTTAAAACATACACAACAACTTTTAGTTTTGCAAACATGTTTCGGCAGCGTCTTCTGCCTTCATCAGTGCTTTAATGAATTAAGATACAATTACAAGTATAGTTTATATAGTTATGAAGATGTATGTCATAAATGTACTGCAACCAAGATAGACATTCAAATACATATTGTACGGAATAATTGCGATACAGTCTGCCATCGTGCCACGAATTGCATTTTGGAAAGCCGTTACACATTGTGCAAGATGTTGCAGTTTTAATTAGAATTTGGTCCCCAATGAAGATACCGAAAAGACTTCAAACCCAATTCAAATGAAAGAGACTGTGGAAAAGGAACAAAAAAGCAAACACCTTGACAGTAAAGTTGATCTATCCACTGATAGTGAATGTAGTGTTAGTTGCTGTGATGGAAATAGCTATATACGAGAGAATGAAAAGCAAAATAGTTCGAATGAATCTGCTCCGGAAGAAATTAATGTTGAACCTATAACTTAAGATTCAAGAGTGTATTAAGGAACAGTACTAGCGGGCTCTTTCTGACATTGAGTTTTCGGCCGAGACCAGGAATATTGATTTGGCGACTGAAAACTATACTTCTTGAAGTGACTCCCGCTTATATTGTAGCTTACATGACGTTTTAGTTGTTTGATTAAGATTAACTCTGAGTAGACTCAGGGCACCCATCTTGGATTGCAAAACTGCTTGATCTTTCGACTACTATTAGAGCTCATGTTATGGTAAGTTCATGACTCTTTTACAATGTTATCATTCTTGGCTTATTGAACGTTGATTATCACGTCAATGGTATTTTTATTGTGATTTTTTAGCTGTATTCTCATCTTAGCCGTGTTATTGTAGATCTCTATCATCGTTGTCAGAATAAAATCTTGCATTGAGGAGTCAACACGCTTCATGATAGAGATAATAACACGTAATGGTGGTCGTCCAGGGCTCAGTACTACAGTGCGAATTCAAGATTGAAGACGTCTCGGAGTCTCTTGCAATGGCCCTCCTTCAAAACCATTGTTTTGCCCACCAAGTGCAGAGCACAGTACCAGCCACGAGTGCCAGTAACGAGGCAACACAAGCCCCTACACAACTTGGACAAAAACTACAGAGACCAAGGCAGGACATAGGAGTTTCAGAAGTGGAATGATCATATTTTTCCCGCCGCTGGGAAGTTTTTTGCACTGGATCAGGAATTGACGAAGCTTCTGCACCATCTCAATTATTTCAGTGTGCAGGTACCGAATTGGGGGACTTTGTCTTGAAAAATAACCCCACAGCAGCTTCAGATTCCCTGACACAGTTGCTCAGTTGCATGCATTCCGTGGCTGTCATACCTGTGGCAACCTGTGTCCTTCGCATTAGTTACTGCAGCTCCGTCAGAGTCGTGATGAGTCACTCTGTGCCTTCCCTGCAAGAGTGCGCGGCAAAGCAGAAACGTGTGCATTCAAGAGCAAGTGTGAATGTGGAAGAGAAGTTAATTACACTGATCACGTGATAAGTGATAAGAGATGTAACAATGGTTTGTACGATCCTGACATTCGCCGAGAAGTCCTTGGGATCGCTGAAATCTTGAGTAAGCCAATCAATGATGTCATAACCTTGGTTGAGATTAAAGAAAAGGCACGCAATGCCCTGCCATTGTCGTCCTTGTCAGCCTTGTCATCATTTCAATGTCAAAAAACCACAGTGGCAGATCAAGCCAAGAAAGCCAGCTGCCCAAGAAGCGCAACTGCCTATAAGATCTATATGCAGGGAGCACGAGGCTGGAAGGCAAAACCTAACAAGATGTATATTGAGTGTTACCAGAGCCACCGCACCACCTACATCATCAACGTAGCTTTGCTACAGGCCAACAACACCAGTATGCCGACTCCTACTTCCCTCACGTCTGTTGAAATACCTGCCACCACGAAACTATGCCACCATATCTTCTCCAAGGGCGAGTGGAGACGGGCCCAGCTCCGAGACCATCCCAGAGTCCCGATAACCATATCTCTAGACAGATCAGGACCAACTAGACGTTACTGCCCAACCCCAACAACAGGTACCCAAGCAAGTCTCTGCAATCGCAGACACAGAATTACAATCCGACCTCTGGTCTCTAACTGACTACCTAGCCTGTGGGTTCAGACAAGAAGATTTGCTACCCATTAACCTCATCCTATCAGCAGCCAACTAATCCTCTATTGCCATAGAAGGAGCTTTCTTCGCAAAGCTAACAACTTACTCCAGTAATGAGACATCATCATGCCGCTCCATGTTCTATGTAAGCAGTTCCGTGAGGGATATGTTTCTGTCATATGAGACACTCTTCAACCTTGGTCTCCTGGCAAATGACTTCCCTTACAGCCAATGAGTTACTGATCCCCAAACCAGCAACACTATTACAGCACCTTCAATCAGCGCCACAAGATCAGTCAACCACGGGTGCTGCTCATGCTCATGCCGCCAACGTGAAGCAGCACCTCCATGCCCATCTCAACTGCCATTTCCCTGTACACCTGAGAACAATGAATACACCTGTCCCAAAGTGCACTACCCTCCAAGGAAGGCCCACCTATCGAGATACACGTCGACCAGAACGCGACTCCCAAGGCATGCCACACTCCTGCTAGCACCCACTGCCAGCAGCGTGTATATGAGGCCCTCCTCTGTTATGAAGCACTTGGTGTCATCGAACGTGTACCATATGTAGAACCAGTGACATCGTGTCACTGAATGGTGATCACTTGCAAACATAATGGCTCGTCATGCCGCACCGTCCATCTGTCACCATTAAACAAGGAAACCTTTGCTATGGAATCACCGTTCCAGCTAGCGCATCGAATCCCAAAAGACACAAGGAAGTCTGTCACCGACGCCTGGAATGGTAACCACAGTGTCCCACTGCACAAGTCTGACCAACAGCTGAACACCATCATTGGCATTGGCGTTCCACATAAACACCTCAGGGGTTCCTTTCATCAGGAGACAGCTATAACCACCACTTCGATGCTGTCCTATCATCCGAGTGCAAGAAATATTGTGTTGATGACACAATCCACTACGACAAAGAATTGAAACAACACTGGTGGAGACCATCGACCTACTCATGCACGTTGGCCAAGCAGGCATTGTGCTTAACCTGGACAAGTTCCAGTTCGCACAAAGGGAAGAGAACTTTGCAGGCTTCAGAGTCTCCGAGACCACGATCGAACCCCTCCCAAAATACCTCAACGCAATTAGGGATTTTCCATCCCCAACCTCATTTACAGATATCAGTAGCTGGTTCGGCCTTGTCACTTAGGTGGCGAATTATGCCCAAATCTGCGATATAATGGCTCCATGCAAGCCGTTCCTCAGCCCACGATGTCAATTCATGTGGTCAGCCGACATGGAGGAAGCCTTCCTGGCATCTAAAAAAGGATTGTCCAAGCCATTTTCAAAAGGTGTGGAGATATTCGATGTGCAGAGACGCACCTGCTATTGCCCAGACTGGTCAAGAAGTGGCATTGGGTACTTCTTCAGGCATACCAGATTGTTGCCCAGAGGGCTGGAAAATCACCTTGGCTGGTTCAAACTTTCTGCCTTCTGCTGAGGAACGATATGCTGCTATTGAAGAAGAAGCCCTTGCCGTCGTGTGGGATCTAGAGCAGACACGTTATTTCCCGCAAGGCTTTGACAATCTTCTGGTTGTCATTGACCACAAGCCATTAGTAGAGACTTAAGAAAAGGGTTTGAATGCTCATACTTTGAAAATGTAATCAGACGCAAAGCCTTTTTTTGCAAGATAAAAAGGGGTTGATAAGTAGATGGATAAGTGTTTGCCCAGGAAAGTATTCCATAGACAAGTGCATGAGCGTTAACATAACGAATTTTGGAGAGAAAATCGATGCTTCTTTTGATTTTTTTCAAAATATGTCCAACCTTTGTTTTCCAAGACAGTTTAGAATCAACTAGACGCGTACACGCGTTTACTCGGGCTACCTAATGTTTGGATTCATAATGATTGGTGTAAAGTTTATTTATGCCACGTTTTAGGCTTGTATCACAAAATGCCTAAAAATTGCAGTTGGCCGCTCTGCTAACAACCTCAGAAACGCGAGCCATAATTTTACGCCTAAATTAAAAACAAAGTAAAGAAAATCTCTTATATCATAGTCATTGTCAGAAGTTTACAAAAAATCAAGAACCATT
>JANCMA020079743.1:0-15444 GCA_024336925.2 Zoanthus solanderi | reverse complement strand
CCCCCTCCTTCCGGGAGAAATACCGACGCAGCTTTTAATAACCAAGTTTTGTTTTATTACTCTGCAGGTTGCGGTAAGAGGCCTTCCGAACAAAGTAATCGATCAAACAAGGCGAGCTACAAGGTTCAATTGAAAGAAGCTATGTCTGATATTGTCACTCAATTTATGATAAATTGCACGAAACGGATGGAAAGTCTTCGGGCTAAACATCTTCACGAACTGCAACAGCTAGCTAAGTGCAAAAGACAGTGCGAGGAAAAACTCATCCGACCAGGCTCCATTAAGAGAGATAACATTTGGAACAGAAAGTTTAATTTTTTTCTTAGCTGGAAGAAATCGCATAATTTTTACAAACATCCCTCAGAACAAAACAAATTGTATTTAAACTCAAACGAAATAGAAACAATAGTTTGAGAGTGATTTTTCAATTTGAACAATCAACTGAAACTTTAAATGTACAGTTACTAGTTAAATTCCATAAAAGGTTCTTTCATACATTTTAAGAAAATGCTAAAATGCTTAGAACCAAAACATTATATATCAACCGTGCGGTTCACATTTGTTAAGGTTGTAAACTTTTCAAACCTTTTGTCAATAACAATTACGCAAAAATACCTCACACAAAAGTACTTAACGTTAAAAAACTATTTCGTTCGTTTGCTTATTTGTTTTAAAAACAATTCAGTGCTATTTTTTGTAGCCATACCAGCTTTTCTTTATTTATAATATATTATATGACTATAGTTCTATACATATTACTGATAGAAATGACATCTCGTTTAATTCCACCCACTAATTCGAAAATCACTTATATGAAGAATTGAAATTATCTTTGTTTACATATAGCGGCACAAATTTTATTTGATTTGGATTTTCATTCCGGAATTGAAGTATTATAGTATTATTTTGCAGAAAGTTTCCCATTTTTCAAAAGATCTACTGATCACACACAGTAGCTCAAAAGAGGAATTACTGATGGATTTTTTTTTTATTGATATGAGAATATTATTCTTACACATTTGTTCAACCTTAAGATTTTATGATTTTGAATCGTACTTCATCCGTTTACAGCCTGTAAGCTGTATATGTATAGTTTATGTATAGTATATATAGTCAATAATGTGAGTGAGAAAAACAAATGCCAAGGCCGATGGTAATGAAGTGAGCCAACAGGATCCAAGGATTGACAGTGCGCGACGTCCAATAAAATGATAAAATGGAGTAAAAATGAAGCAAGTGATGGCTTGAATAAAACACATTTATTAAAAATAAGGACGTTTCGGCCGTTCGGTCTTCATCAGCTAAAAATTCAAAAATGATTTTAAAAAATCTCATAAGTGCTTCAGTTTCTATTTCGATTAAAAAACAAATAAATTCTGAATATTGAAAGCGTTTTTTGTAAAATAAATTTTGTCTGAAAATAAGAGACCAAGAAGGTGAGAACTGTTCCGGTGCTACAATGGAGATTTTAAATAGACTTGATATAACATTCACTGTGATTGGTCAAAACCATGCTTTATTTTAGGGTTAGAGATTGATGCAAGAGTTTTGTTTACGAATACACGCACGCGCTGGCAACACAATGAACGAGAAATTTCGATAATTCACGAAAGGTAGCTGAGTGCAGTATGTACAATTTCAAATTCATTGTGTCGCCAGCAAATGCGTATACTTGTAAACAAAACACGACCTAGAAGTCTCTAACCCTTTTAATATAAACCTGAGTTTTCTACATTGCATACACCAGTTGCAATACCCGTGGAGGACTGGGTTTTAAAACATGAAAACGAGGCTGGTCGGGCTACTTTCCAAGATGGCGCGGGCTTCACGCGAACTTGTGCCTGTTCTTCCATTTGGTCCTTGTTTTTTAAGTGAAGAAGACATCCCAGGATCGTCGCTAAATGGCAGAGAACCTGCTCAGCTAAAGAATTCAGAGCTTAAATTTTGGCTTAAGTGCCGTGGAGACACTTGCAGAGGTTCCAAAACTAAAGCTAAACTCGTGAAACGGTAAGCTTGTTTTACACGCATGGCCAATGTGTTTCGCTACACGCCGTGTGCTTCGCAAAAAGTTTCAGTTGTATTTTACAACATAAAAATACGCTCTAGAAATTTCATTTTCATTTTTCAGGGTAGATGATTTAATAAGTCAAGGACTCGAAAGATTTATTGTTGATCCTGATGAAAATGAAATATATACAGAAGAAGTGTTGCAGACTGTCCCTGACAACAAACAATGACATCACTACTGAAATTAGCGATATTTCATCTAAGGCCAAGGTTGTTTTTCCGTGTACTGGGTGGAGTACATCGCTAGAAAAAGCTCCATTTTTCAATAGAGCTGAAGTCGATCGACACATGAAATCTGGCAAAAGAGTTTCGCCTAGTTCCAACCACTCAGTTCCGACAGGCATGAAAAGGGGGACAGGGTACCTTCAGGACGAATATCTTCATGAAATAGAAACCAATAATGATCACAAATATTTTTTCTTCAGGGCAAAATGCTATCATAGATATAAGGTGAACGATATGGCTCATGATCTCAAGCTAGCATTGTGTATTATTTCTGGTGAAGTGAAATATGCCTACTGTGGTCCCTCATGTGCAGCAGGAAAATCTGGCTTTTGCAATCACATGCTGGCTTTGTTGCTCAAAGTCTGCAGGTATACAATATATAGATGCAAGGATGTAAAATGCCTAAGTGACGAGGAGGATGAAAGACCAAATCTACCCTACACATCTACTTACAACAATGGAACAAACCAAGAACTGAGGGAGTAAGTGCACAACCAGTCACGGATGTTACTGTATCAAAAACGTTGGATCCCAAAAAGGGTGCTGGAATTACATGTCAACTATATGAAGCAAAACTAAATAACTCCAATTTTGATGAAAGTTTAAAGAATTTTATGACCTCCTTGAGCCAAATTGACCCCAAACTTGGGGTTCTGCAGGTATGCAGTGCAGCATCACCAAGTGTGGAAACACACTTTGGAAAATTTCCCAAAGGATCCTATGGTTCATACCAGCTTGGATTAACAGAGGCTAACTTTGATGATTGGGAAAATGTAGACACAGTTCCAAGGAAAAACATTGACATGGCTGCAGAACTCCCTGCTTATCCCTTTGTCTGACCATAATATTGGTTTTGACCTTCCCATACCTGATAATCTTAAAGACAATGAAAAGGAAAAACTCAACAGCCTGAAGGTAAGATCCTTTACATAGTAATAAAGGGAGATTTGGTATTGTAGGGATAATAACAGCAGTAAAATGAGTAAAAAAGTATGGTTGTTCCCTCCTGTCTTGATCCCCCCCTCCTTAATGTTTAGTCACCCACGTAAAGGATTTCTTTGCAAATAATTTTATCTTTAAATCTTATTGTATAATGACTAGGGACAACTGGAAATCATTACGAGACTGGTGTGTTTTAATAAATGGGAAGGGGGCCTCCTTCGTAGGTGCCTTGCACTTTTTTATTTTTGGAAAAGTTATAACTTTCCCGAATGGTGTTAGGGAGCAAGTAAGAGACTTTTTTATTTCTCCCGCCTGTATTTTCTATTCTGGTTCCGGTACTCTTGCCCTCTGTCTTCTCTCTTTTGATATATTGCCATGGGAATATATCTTCTTGCATAGCAAATGAATAACTACAACTACATAAATGAGATGCCTGCAGAGGAGGCTAGGGGCAACTGAGGTCTTGTATTTTAGCAAATATCTCATTAGGACTTAACAAACTAACATTTAGGTTTTTCTTGAAAGGTTTCTCTTGAAGCGGCCAAAAATGCTGAAGAGGAAACAAAAGCTCAAAGTCGATCACAAACATGGAAAGATCAAAGAAAATTCAGGATTACTGTTTCAGTGTTTCATCGTGTTAGTGTACGGAAAAAAAATCATGAAAAACTAGCACATGATTTAATATAAATTAATAGGAATAACCCTATCCCAAATGTGCAAGTTTTTTTTATCTTGTTAATTGCTCTCTCAACATGTACTCTGAGGGATGCAATGGATTGAGTTGCTATGATGTCAGTAGCACTGAACTGTACCTGGTCTCCCAAGAAGGGTGGTTTGTTCAATGAAACCCCAGGAGGAAGAATATCCTCAATGAGAAATCCCTTATCGGGCATCACTGAGTCACTCACATCAAAGGCCTGGTCAAGGAATCCACTACGCTCAACAATTTGTCGGTCATGAATGCGACCAGTGTAGAGTTGACTAATAAAACTAATGGAGCCACCAGGTGTGATCCCAACGAGACCCTTGAGTGTTGTATGACTTTTCTACGAGCTGTACAGCTGACTGTTGAGAAGAAAGCTTGATGGCATTTGATACTTAACCTCAGTACAGTCAATAATAATTTTTGTGCTGGGATACTTTTCCTTGAATGCATCAGGCATATGTTTATCGACCAGATCTTTTGAAGACCAAATACAAACTTGAGAAAATTTCAAAAACATAAAATTCACCCATGAGATAACAATTCTTGACAAAGTTGACTTATGTATACCATACAAATTTGAAATGTGTTCCACTGCAAATCCTTGTCTAAGTCTGTAGAGAGTGATAAAAAATTCCTCTTTAGGCTTCAGTACTCTCGGCTTCCCTCCAACTTTTTCTTTACTCTCGGAATTCTGATTTGAAGATGACTTATACTTGATATTTTTCCCATTTACTCCAGGGTTTAAAAATTCAAAAACACTTTCAAAGACTTCTGAACTTGGAAAGCCCGTATAGAAAGTAATTGAATCGTTATTATCCAGAAACTTTTTAAGTTCCACGACACGTTCCGATTGTTTTTTAGAATCTTGGAAGTTTTTCTTGGCAGTTTGTAGTTTTGAGGAGAGTTCTTCTAGTTGTTTGGACAGCATTTTATTCGTCTTCTGTAGCGTATTTACCTTTTCTTGTAATTGTTTTATATTGTCTAGTACTGTAGGACGATTTTCTGTACCATATTATTATTAGTCTGGCAGCCGACCTCTTTTAATTCTCTCGGTTGTTGCTGTTGTTTACATTTGCTTTCGGCTTTTCACTGCCTCTTTGGCTTGGGGATCGAAAAACAACTACGTTGCGTTGGAGCCTTCCGTTTCGGTGAAGCTTTTTTCCAATTAAAAACATCCGGCTTGAAATGAGGGCTGCAAACTTTCGTGTGCCGTTCACCCAGCGTGAAAGACTTCCAACATCTCTTCGAATGGCAATTATCCACTCTTTCCTCAAGCTCTGCTTCGATTCCTTGTTCGGGAATTGAAATGAGATATTTTTTCTCCGTAAATGCGATAAGTGTTTGTAGTGCAGCCGGGAACACAGCAGTTTATAACCATTTTTTTTCCTCAAAACAAACAATTTACGCGCGCGAAACAAATTGGAAACTCTGGACCGACCAGACTCGTTTTCATGTTTTAAATCAGGCTGGAACCTAGTCTTCCGCGGGTATTGCAACTGGCGTATGGCGCGATACGAAGAAACGTGAAGCAAGAGTTTGAACAAACAAGAATCTTTAAAATAGGTTAGCTAACTCTGCGTCTCGGGTTTTCACTGATCTGCTCTCGAAATCTCCCAAACGTTACCCACGGTTTTTACCTGGCCGTGAAGGCACGGAGAACATGTTTTATTTAATACTTTATAAAAATTAAATATTATTTTCCGACCTAAAAAAGAGAAAGATGAATTGTGTATGTATATAGTTATATTTCTTTCATGAAACTGTAAATTCTCACAACTTGGAGGCTGTCAACCATATAACTCACATCATTTTTGTGCTTCATAGCGCCATGAAAACATACCTGTTAACCAATCAAAACGAACGTACTATCCAAATTATTTAACTCACTTTCAAGCAACCTAGCCCTGTTTTAATCATCACACAGAATTTGGTTTTAACAATCATTTATTTTGCTACAAAATCTGCCATTAACAACAGTGATACTAAATTATAATGCATGAACTTTAAGTCAAAGATTAGTAAACTGTATTACAAAATAACTAATTTTTCCATTAAGAATAGTGATTACAGTAATAGCAAATGTCCACAATCTCTTCTATATATTACGATATTGTCTAATAATATACTTTCAACGCTAAGCACAAGGAGGCGAGGTAATGAAGTCATTTGCATCATGTGAGGGTTTCTATTCAAATTTCCCACCATAATAACAGCAGTTTTTCAAACTCGATCCCATTTCAAAAGTTCTAAGAACTCCAGATTTTAAAAGCCATGGATTTTCTATTTATATTTTTACGATATCCTCGATTATAACTAACTATCAGTAATTGGCAACTTGTGCATGAACTAAGCCCTTTTTATACACAAAACTAAATGGAATGTGAAAATCTTAATAACCAGTTACATCAAAGCTTTGATGGACAACAGTGTTTGGAATCCCAGGGGGCTGCACATTCGCTTAATTAGAAGACCTTAAACAATGAGGACGACGACATCGACACCGACGACGACATCGACACCGACGACGACGACGACGACGACGACGACAACGGCAAAAAACAATAGCAAACACAATAACTGCACGTTGGAATGTATCGAGCTCGGCTGACCTGCAAGTAGTTGCCGCTACAGTTACAACGTGAAAAGACTTTTTTTAGAGTTGTCGAGACTACGAGGACGCAACATCAAAAACTTAGTAACTTCTTAGTATTTGCTTAGCTTCTTGGAGAAACATTTAATCGTTTTTCTATTCAAAAAGTTTAAAGCAAAGAAAGAAAACCCTAATGACCTGCACAAAGAAGTAAAGAGCGAACCAGGAATGTGATTTTGCTGAGCCGTTGACTTTCGCGTTCCCGTCCTCGTTGCTCAAGTCCCTAATTAGAAACGAAAACGCCGTGACAGCAATGGCGAAGGCAGTTGTGAAAACAATTCTTTCTTGTTATATTTTCCTTTTTAATTTATTAATTTTCTTTCTAGAAAAATTATGTACGTTCGAACAGAAAAAGGTAAATAGTTCAGCTTAGAAAAGAAACAAAGATTGTCAAATCTTGTAGAATGACGTTTACATACATACGTTACGTTCTTACGTTACGTAGTCAAACACGGAACTTTGCGGACTAAAGCTGAAGACGACGGTAAGCAGTTGTTTAGCTCGATATATTCTAACGTGCAATTTTTGTGTTCAATAATTAACGCTATTGTTTTTCGACGTTCCCGATCCCATTGCATCCTCGTTTCTTAAGTCCCGGCCTAGATTGTTCAAAAACAGAACTTTAACCCTGGGTTAAGACAGAATTCAACCAGCAATTTCTTCTCTAAAAAAAGGTTTACGGTTCTTTTAAAATATAGTTTAGATTTTCCAAGGAAAAAAACTTGTTAATCGCAAAATTACGGCTCAAATCCGTCTTTGTACGATTGGAAACAAGACCATGGGTTAATAATCGGCTTTTGAACAACTGGGCCCTGGATATAAAAGCGTCCAATCGTGGGGGAAGGGAGAGAATTACCATAGGAACCCCACCCTTGCAATGATATGTTTCTTTAAATGCTCTACCATCTTCTTTCCTCTCCCTCACTGCCAAGCGGTAAACATTGAGAGTTGGAAAATTATGAGGCGTTGTCAATTATAATATAGCTGAGTGTCGACGAGGGAGCTGTTACTAATCCCGAGAATCACTTTTTCGTCTTCCTAATTTCCTTTTGCACTGTAGAAGCGAATATTACACTAAATTAATGCAATGTTTATCAAATTTATTTTAAAATATTAAAAGATATTTTTAATTAAACAAGTCACAATACTTACAATTTCTATAGCGTATTAATTAATTGTTTTGACAGCAATTTTAGTTTATCCATAAAATTATACGAGCTGATTAACTTTAACAGAATGCACTTACAGTCGCAGGAAATAGTGACTTTTAGAGATAGTGCGAAGATTATTACACTTTATCGGTGTTAATATAAATCACCGCTCAAGATATTATCAGGCATTCTCACAAGCTTTTAGTCGCTTCAAAGGAATCTGAAAGCAAACTCGGGCTTGAAAAATTTCAAAATCCAAGGATTTTCGTGGCTTCTTGGGGCACTTTCCTTTAGCTGACACATTCAGAAAACTGTTTAACTGCTAAAATGATTAAGCTGGATGCTTTAAGCGCCTGTGGAGCCAAACCGATAAGCTAGGCAAACTGGCCGGCATACCGAGATGAGTTTTCTCAGCTTATCTGACAATGACAATCATTCTGCTAGAAGTTCGTAGCTCCAAGGAATATCTTTACCTGTCCCTTTCTTTATATACATTTCTAAATCCTTTTCCAAGCCTAGTGGTCCACAGAGCCGGTACTTAACCTCGGTTTCTGTAGTATTAAGTGAGATTGTGAGAGTGTTTGTTTCGCAGGTTAGCTCATAACAGACGCTGATACTTATTTATCGACATCATAAGGATGGAGAGCTGAGTCACGGGGAGTCAGGGTGGCGTAGTGGTCACCAGTCGACCCTTCCACCTCTATAACCCAGGATCGACTCCTAGGCCGGCAAGTGGGCTGAGATTTCTCGATCTCAATCTGTCTCCGAGGGTTTTTCTCCAGGTACTCCGGTTTTCCTCCCTCTTCAAATTCGACTTTTACGCCAAGATCTGAGCCGTCGAGCGATTAAAAATTAGCTTCAAGCTAGGAAGATTGGGCAACCACTTCCTTCGCAATTGACGTTAAATAAAGTATTTGTTGTTGCTATTGTCGTTACCTTTGGCGGAAAAGAAGATCACACAAATAATCAATTCTCCGCAGAAGCTGGACAGAATCCCAGGACCTTGTGGCAGAGATCTTACCAACTGTGCAACCACGCCGCTTTCTTTCTCATATATACAAGTATGCAAGAAAATACTGCTTGATTAGATTCATCTCGGTAAGCAGGTCAGTACCGTTCAAAATATACAGGCCGTAAATCAACAGAAAGTTTGTCGTATGATTTTGGTGTTCATGCTGTTATCACGTGTTCCAGTAAACCATCGAATTTTTAGAAGATCAACTAGTAGGCTTGGATAGTTTCGTAACTGTTTAAAAAAACAGTTTGTAAAAATTTTCCAGCGATATATTTAGAAACTTTCAAAATTTCCAAAACCGGACAAGCCCTGGAGAACCAAATTTAACAATGATGTTTTATGCGAAGACCTTAAAAGTTCTTGCGTTTTAACATTTATCTTGGAAGCAAGCAAAAGGAAATGGTGACTTACGAAATCTTAACCAATTATTATTTTTTTTTTTACCAAATGCACGTAAATTAAAATTAACAGTACTAGTTTTATTTGGTCACTGATTTAAATGTAATGAACAAAACCAAAAATATGAGATTGAATACCGACCAGCTGACTGCATTGTCAATCGACTGTGAACTTCACACAAAATATACAATTAGTAAGTGTTAGAATAAACAACCAAGATTGCTAAATATATCACCCAAAGAATAATTTGCGTTTTCTAATAGTGCTATAAAAAGATCAAACATAGTTCCTGGGAAAAGATTAATCTAAATATGAACTAATTGTTTCGCCTTCCTTAAAGGAAAACCTAAAAGCTAATTATGAACGAATTTTTTCATCCGCAGAGGGGGTAGGATAAGTAATCCTCAAGCGCTCTAGTCGTAATGCAAAGTTGCAAACAGTTTTACTGGAAGTACGCTTCACGTTTTAAAAGTTGTTACCTTTGAACGAAAAAGTATACGAACTTTGGACAGCCGAAGAGCAAAGTACTGTATTCGAACGCCTTTATTATGCATTAATCTATTCTAGACTCATTTAAAAACTAATTATCAGACATGCAATTACAGGTTGTCATGCCAATAATGATTAATGTATCAAAGTATTCATTAATATATCTTTCAACTGAAGAATTACATTAAGTAAACGTTATGGGTTACGGATTGTTTTTGAGAGTTAGTCCACTGTCCTTCAATGATGTCACACATGCAGCACGGGTACATTAGATTATCATACACAGAGTACTGGAAAGTCGTAAAGGCAAACACGAGAAAATGTGGGCGGCAAGTGTGTCACGATCATGTTTTCTTTGATGTCACAGTTCGTCTTACCTTGTACACCACATGGTACGAGTCACGCAGTAACGCATAAGGAAAGCATGACTCGAGGATGTCCATTGTAAGGAAAGGTGATTTCTGGACAATCTACAAAATACAAGGAAAGGAAAACAAGTTAAAAACACTTTTAAGCGTGTATAATAGTGGCACTGTTGGGACCACAACATTTGACTGGCTCCTATCTGGCAATATCTTTTTAGAAACTGCATTTATGGACCATAAAGTTTCTTCATTTTGTTCCCTTGACAAGACTTCTCAAGTTTTAGACTCAAATCTTATTTATGATATCTTCTTAGGAACTGTATGTATATACCAAAACGTTTCATCAATTTGTTCCCTTGACAAGCCTTCTCAAGTTTTAGACTCAAATCTTATCTATATCTTTTCAGAAAATGCTGTATAGAAAAAAACTTTCTCTAAATTGTTTCCTTGACAAACTTTCCGAAGTTTTAAGACTCAAATTTTATTAATGATATCTTCTTAAAACTGCATGTATAGACCAAAAAGTTTCTTCGCTTTGTTCCCTTGACAAGACTGCTCAAGTTTTAGACTCAAATCTCGTCTGTGATATCTTCTTAGAAACTGCATGTATAGACCAATCGTTTCATTACTTTGTTCCCTTGAAAAGCTTTCTCAAGTTTAAGACTCAAATCTAATTTATGATATCTTCAAGTTAGAAACTGCGTGAATAGAACAAAAAATGTCTCCAAATTGTTTCCTTGACAAGCTTTCTGAAGTTTTAAGTCATATTATTTAATGTTTGATTAATTGTTATCTAAAGTTGATTGCTAACGAAGCAGCTTGTATAGAGTTGTTTATGGTTGATGTAAGTTATTCCCTTTGGAAATTTTATTGCAGACATACTTATTATATTTGTGTTTTTAACATTACATGCATGCGAGTTGTATCCTTTTTAATTTATATCTTGAATATTAATGTAATATTGTATTCAATGCCCCATATTTTTAAGATTGTGTTTCATGCTTCAGCTTGTTGTTTGCGTGTGTCGCGATCTATTGGCATCTAACAGTTTTATCAATTTGTTTTCCTTACGCTGCTACAGTTCTTCAGTTAATATGCTAATTTAGTTGGTGGCTCCATCTGAATTGTTCTTCAGTTGGTACAGGAATAAATGAAGCCCAAACCAATTGTGGAGTTGCACACAGTTACGGTATCCTGCAGATGAACAGGAATCGTTTTGCTATATATTTTTAGCATCATGTATAGTTTATGTCTGTTCATATATATATTTGAAAACGATGAATTCAGCAAGGATTAGCTAATTGAAGTACGTTGGCAAGGAGCCGAAACGCGTAATTTAAACAACTCGAGGTTGAAACTATTTTAGGATCACAAAGATGCTTGGATATTTGGCAAATGATCGAAGTGTCACCTTTTTATACAACTTAAAGTGATGATCACAATAATTTCAATTTGAGTTACAATTAATACCTAGTCCATTTGTCCTCGAGGACGCAACTTACCAAGTCCAAAAGAATATAAGTTGATTCCCTTGCTTTGATATCTTTTTCTTGATCTATTCCAAGCTTTAGAAGGCTTGATGACGCAATCTTAAGGCAATGAGGAGCAATGTATTCAAAATCAGAAACCTAATATTCATGGTATAATTATTGTAAGTTTAACAAGCAACTCGTTTACTTAACATGTGTTTATGCAGGGCTGATAAAAAGGCTTTAGGACGTTGCTTTTGGAGCACTGTGTAACGCATTAGTTTGTACACATGTGCTATCTATACTTGATGGTTCGCTAAAGCCACATCCCACAAGCATTAGGCTTTCATTATAAATTATTAGCTTCAGCTGGAGCCTTATTGAAATGAGCATGGAAACAAAGCGTTAACGTTACTTTGTGCGAATGCAATCCCACTTCTTGATAAGACAGCTGGTACTCTGCTGGGTTTCTGATCATGTTTCAGGAACAAATTTTTCTAAATTTTTTTATTGCATCGGGTAGAGGTATAAATCATTACTAAGACAATATCATGTTGAAAATCTTACGATCATTGCCGTATGCAGTGTAAGAAGATAACATCTCCAGCAAAATGCTGGCGCTCCGACTAAACAACAGGTCCTAATAACAATTTGATAATAATTTGAAACTACAGACGGCAACATCAGATGATTTTTTTTTCTATTTATCACATTTTTTGTTTTGTTTTTTTGAATAATAGAACTTGACATTTGAGACTTCATGGCTTTATTTTTGGTCGTGCGAAACTCGATACAACGTACACACCAATTAAAATATCTGAAATTTGTACTGTATAAACTTCTAAAAAGAGAATGTAACAAAACATAAAACACCATACGCAATTCGCAACAGTCAATTTATTAACACTGAGTTAATTTTGTTTTTAAAAGCAAAAAGGGAATTTAACAAGCAACAATTTAAAACAAACTTACAGCAAGAAACTCTCTGAGTCGCTCTTCATGACTGTCGCCATTATTTGAGCACAGAGCCCCTGTGACACCGTTGATGGCCGCCGCTATGCAGTGAGCATTATTTTCATGCGCTGAAAGGAAAAGCAACAAATTATCAAATTATCATTAGTTTGAACGTTTTTCCAGATAACTCAGGGTTGTCAAAATAAGCCAGCAGCCGGCGCATTTCACCGGCCACTCTGAAAAATGCGCCGGCTACTCTATATACTTGTAGCTCAATTTTTATCAATGAAGCTGCATGACACTGAAAAAAGAAAAACCGAACAGTAAACATTAAAACGAACTTTAAAGGAATAAAAATCTTAGTTTAAAATGGATTAAATTCGAGTGTGTCACGATTGAGAACATAAGGGATTCTTCATATCAGATCCAATATTGAAGATTGCCGTGATAATTAATAGATTTGCGAATTATGCACCACGCAAGTCCATGCGAGAAAAACAAGATGAGAATGACCGAGGCAGCGATCGGGTAAGATGTGTTTCTTTCGCTTTTCCATCTACTCATTCAGGAATAGTTCCTTTTTCTTTTTAATTTATGTCATTTCTGGTTAGCACAAATCAAATAACCAATCAATTAATGGCTACGCTAAATTACATCTTAATAAACCAGACAATAAAAACAGACAATAGAAACATTGTTAAATTGTGTTAGTACATTCCAAGGCTTCTGGGATTTGAATATTTTCCAAGTGTCGTACCTTCAAGTTCAGGATTAAATTCTGTCGTTTCTTTCTGAGCTAGGGTCGGCAAGGCAACGGCGATAAAAACCTACGATGGAAAATGAAGATGTTTCATTAATGTGCATTAACACACCTTTAGAACATAGATTAGATACTTCAAGAAGAAATCCTCCGCACTGCGCTTTCATCATTAAGCAGCCCTTTCAATAAGCGCCGACAGCCGACAAAAGCTGTTGGCTACTTGGGAAAAAATCTCGAACCATGGTCGGCTACTTTCATGCCTTGCGAAATGTTATTATGTGGGGAATCTTCCGAATTGTGCTGGACAGGCTGGCTATTTCTCCATTCATGGTCTCCTACTTTTAAATTTATTGAAAGGGCTGATTTAGCTCTTCATAGAGGGGAGAAGGGGCCTACTAAGATTACTAGTTTCTAATGATCACAACTTACAATCCAAAACTTGTTAATGAGACAAGGTAACAAAGAAGCGCGACGAAGTCGAACAAATCTTTTAAATATAGTTTATAAGCTTTTCTTTTCATTTCCTATTTTGCAACATGGACCATGACATGTTTCGGTAGGATTATCTGCTATTAGTATAAACCACACAAGTGAATACTATTTTTCGCCCACGCTGATTGCCTAGCTCGGAGGTGATTAGCCAAGTACTATTTACCTCCGACCAGCAGAAGAAAAACAAAATGGCTTCCCGTTTCGCTTCGGTTTTGAAATGTCACAAATAAAGTTACTCTTTGGTACCCTAGTTATTCATCTTGTGTGGTATATACTAAAACAATTATTCACCGAAATGGAAGTAAAATTGGTGGATATTTACCTCGCCGCTCGATATTCTCTGTATGTTACACTTCACTCGCCTCTGATTTTTTGTCATTTTTAATCTATTGTACAAGTGATAACCTACTGTAGTAGATTCTTTGAATAACCATTATTTTTGTAACTTATAAACAACCAGTAACTAATTATAACTTTCTTTTCCAGCTGGATATGATCGATGTTCGATCAAAGAAAGTCTTGGAAATTCAACAATGGTGTCTTAATTCTAAAATGTATCATCAATCTACTTCTTCAACGAAATTAGCAACAGCAAGTATTTTTAGACACGATATACTTGTATTGAAAACTGATAAGGGACTTAGAAAATTAATTTAAAGAGAAGAAGATATCTCTCCCTTGTTAAGTATACTGGTATGAAGTTTTGCGGCGAACATAAAAATATCTTTACCCCTGACAATGATAGAAATAAAAGTTAGTAGGGAGAGCTGCACACGTATCTGTACAGCCGCACTGGGTTCCCTGTGCTGCCTGTTGTTATAGCTGCCAAAACTCGATTTGACAAGTTTTGACGATTTTCAGCAAAGTCATGTTCAGCGGTGTCATCTTAGACAGTTCATTCCAATAATTTGGGATAGAAACCGATCTAATATTAAGCTAAACACTAACCAACCTAGACAGTTCATTCCGATATTTGGGAATGATACCGAGCTAATACTTACCAACAACAAGGACCAAATGAGAGAATCATCGTCAGCTTTTTTCTCTACGATTAAAGGTATTCAAGTAGGAGATTCAATTTTGCAAAATACTCATCCAACTATTTTTAACTAGCCGTTAGTATTAATTTTAGTCTACGATATACACTGCGATTTACACCTAAAAGTTAAAACATTTTGTAAAAGCATTTCTAGAAGGACTACCTTTCGCATTTCATAACAATCTGAAACCAGATCAAGGTTTAATAACTATTTAATCAGCTTTTTTAGAACTAAATGTCACACCAATTAAAGTTTTTTATCATTTTTTATCAATTTCTAGGCCTAAGTGACTTTCCATCATACCACAGACTTAATTTCCAGAACAGCCTAACAAGACAAAAATCTTCCCCATCCCTTGGTACGTTTAGTGGTTCAATAACCGACACCAGATCCATTTCCGTTGATGGGAAAGTCAATTATAAAAGTCGCTCCCAGGCTTAGGTGATTTGAACGTACAGAGAAGACACGTTTCCTCAAACGCACCACAGGATCCTCGCCTCAACCCACTCATGGTAATCCTTGCAAAAAAAATGATTGTTTTTTCCTACTCCTCCTCTTCGTAATTATCACTACTGTCACTATCATTATCATTATTACCACTGTCACTTTCATTGTAATTATCACCACTGTTACTATCATTGTCATTATCACCACTGTTACTATCATTGTCATTATCACCACTGTTACTATCATTGTCATTATCACCACTGTTACTATCAT
>JANCMA020079649.1:0-15446 GCA_024336925.2 Zoanthus solanderi | reverse complement strand
TTACAGTCTCTGAATCTATCGGCCATTGATGAACGACAATGGAGAGGGATTAGGGCGAGTGAAATTTGTCATCAACTACAACATCGGCCAGGCAAGTAGAGCCAATCTTGTAAGCATATATACACTTAAATTATAACATGGAGCGAAGTAGCTTCTGTATGGAGCGAAGTAACTTTTGTGTGGGGCGAAGGAGCGAAGTGACTTTTGGCGGGGGCGAAATGACTGGGGGCGAAATGACCATGGGGCGAAATGACCGTAATTCCAGAATACCCTGCCATGCGACCACGTTAGAAAATAATTCCCTGACTTCGCGATACGCAGTGAAAATAATTGGTTAAATTTCAAGACTATCTTAAGCCATATATTGACTCATGTCCACAACAAATCAAAAATTGCTAACCTTTCGGCTGATTCTTTTACCGTAAGTTCATGAATAAAAATTGCTTGTAGAAGCTCAATTTCTTCTTGGATACAATAACTAATGCAAAAACAGAAAAGAGATACCATAATTCAAACCGAAAATGATAAAACATAATTATGTCTATTCTGCTTACCTCTCTCCATGGCTGGCTGAAGCCGCCATCTTCGTAATTGAAGAATTCTTTCTCAGTCGTACGTCATGTATGTCAATATATAATACATTGTTGTGCTCAGAACATTGAGGATGCATGACCAGAAAAAGACGCAAAATTTCCATTGGTCAATATTTTTGACAAGAGCCGTCAGTCACGCGACACCGGGGTTTATTATTGAGAGTTGTTTTTTTTTTAAACAATAGAACGGCGGAAACAAGTGTTCCGCTGAATGAGAGACAAATATCGATTTCTATGGGGTATGGCATTGAATGCGATGGGACGTACGGACAGATTGTGTTGATAAAGGAAAAATAAATTTAAGCTGTTTCTGCCTTGTTGAGAGAACAAGATTTATTTGCGTGTGGTGCTTCCAACTAGTTTTGGAGTTATTTGCAGAGACGACGCCAGAGGCAAAACAAATTATTTGTAAGCTCTTGGTCGCAGCACACTATCAAGCCATGCAATTAATTCCTTCAAGAAAAATTATCTTTTTTTAAATTTAATTGGATTAGTTTCCATACTTCGGTCAAAGTTAGCTTTTCGTGAGAAAGTTCTAACTTTCTGCAATTTGCTTACATTCGAATTCAAGAAAGCCATATGTGAAAATTCAAGAGATAAGACTTAAGTACTGAAATCTTTAGATTATTAAAAAAGGACAAGACTTGAAAATTCTTAATAACTATTTGCGTTACAGAAAGATCTTTCTTGCTTTGAAAAAGAAACAAAAGATGAATAAAATTCATTTTGTTATAGCATATATAGGTCAAAAAAAAAACTTTGTTATAAAAAAGTTTTCAAAACCAATTTGACGAGAAGTTGTGGTACAATGCCCACAATTTTTAAGAGATAGGAAGATTGTTTCGAAGACTCCACTTACTAATTTGTTGTTGCCGTCTGTTTTTTACAAAAAAAAAAAAAAATCAAGCATTCACTACTCTTTTTGTAAGATATAAACATTTCTTTAATTTTATTTTAAATTCATGGCAAAGTCCTTTGCGCATATTCTTTTTTACCAATCAAAGTAAGACATTTTCTGCAAGAACAAGTTTATAATTGCAAAACCAAATTAGGGTTATCTAGATAATGGCAGGAACAAAGAAAACCATGATTGCAATTAGAATACGTATAAGCGGGAACCACATAGTTTTGTATTTCATTTCGGGGCTCCAGTTTCGTGTCCGTCTAAATACTGAAACATCAACTGTTATCTGCTCCTAATTGAAAAGCTATTTTAAACAAGGCAGCTACCATCTCGCAAACAGACATATTTTAAATTATTAACGATGTTTTCCCGCTGACAACACTTTTGGAATGACATTTCGTGCCACCTGCATGTGGATCGAGCATTAAATTGAAAACAATGCTCATTAAAAACTTTGTATTCCAAGCCCACAATTTGAAAGCTGGCTAAGTAAACCTAGCTTTTACCGTGATTTACGGAACCGCAATCTGAATATTGCTGAGCAAATATTTGTCTGTTATTGACTGCTGAAAAATGTCAAGCATATGATGTAAAAAGGGATCTCTTCTCAAACGACAGGAAAAGATTTTATATTGTGACCAAAAACCATGGATTACTTTTCCAGTATCGTTGTTCCGGAACTAAAATAGTCAGGTTCAACTTCTTTATAGAAAAAGCTGACAGGAAAAATTCTAGAGCGTGCTTGAAATGGCCGACGAAGAGGGTGAAGGAGAGAAGTTTGAGCCAAAGTCGTTACTTATAAAAATTGCTGTTTTTATTTGTGTCTTGTTTATTGGTGCCATCATTTTTGTTGCGATAGAAACAACAGAAGCAGGTAAAAATTCTGCTACTCATATATTACCAAATGTAGTGGAGATAAAAAATCTTACATCAAAGTATAATATTTCTCGTAAAGACTTTGAAAGGTTGAAGACCCTTATCACAAAAAACAATTTCCAACAAGACGAAGTGAAATGGACCTTTAGCAGAGCAGTCTTCCTCACCTTTACAATTATGACTACCATAGGTAAGGTCTTGAAAATCTGATTTTATTTTGTATGCGTGTAAATATTTTTAAAATTACTGATTTAGATGGACAGAGCAAATCTGATAATTTCTTTGTCAGGTGTTAAGTTACGAAGATCCTAAATTAGGAACGTTAGAGTTAAGCTGAGGTTGTGTTTTAGTTTTACAGCTAGGCTACGAGAAATTCCTTTCAGTCGTTAACAATTTTTAAAAACTGTAGTTGTACCTCATCTAAAACAAGCTTTACTAAAGCTTGGTTTTGGCGGTTCATTTTAAACTAAATTAAGTTTTATACACAAACATGTTGATATATTCAAAACAAGAATTTTCTCCTTAGAATTACCATAACAATGCATGCACCTTTTAACTTTTACTCAACCAAATACAACATGGCTGGTTAAAAGAAAAGTTACTGTTTTAAACTTTGACAAACATGGTGTAGAAAAAGGGTTTTTTAATTCTATCTTAGCAGATGAGTACTTATCTCTCCGTTTGCTGTGAGACGGGTCACTCTGAAGCTTCGATAAAATTTAATTAATGAATAAATTTTCGGTCTTCTTGAATTGTTATTGCAAAACCCATGCAGGGTTTTATATGTGATAAAATAATTTTTGTCAGCTGTTTCATAAAATTGAAAAACTTTTTATTATAATAATGGTAATGACAGACATTGTTAAAAGATAATTACCAGGATAAATTACTCTCAAACATTCTTCCAACAAATTCACACTGAGTCGTCGCAATTTTTTTTTTCTTTTTGTGCATTTTAGTCAAAGATGGAAACAGCTTTATTCGTATTGTCATTCGGGTTGTAATGAGGAAAAGACCAAATCAGCCTCTTGTAAAAATGTATTTATTTTTGAGTTACAAATCAACGATGGGAACTTGTTTCTCAATTTCATTTTGTTTTTTAAACAATGTAAATCGCAGATTATGAGTCGAATAAATAGTTTTTCTCAAAAGCAAATGTCAATTAACATAAACACAATCACAATGTCATCATAAGACGAGTCAACAAAATGAGTTTTTTCCAAAAAGTGATTTTAAAACTGTTATATTATTATATTTTTAACCGTCTTAAAGGAATAATACAATTTGTCCAAACTAACGGTGTAAATTCAGCACATCAAAATCTATGCTGTGAAGTTCCGTTCTTGGGCCAATGCTCTAACTCTTTTATACAGCTCCATATCGGAAACTTCATCCGAATTCAAGGTCTCTGTGCCGATAATTGCCAACTTTATACTCATTCAAATCCACTTCTGAAAAAGATATTAATTGCTGCTTCCGTCTCCAGGATCCAGGCCTGTGCAAGAAAGATATATGGATGCTGTAATACTCTGCTCTAATATAATGTAGCTAAACAGAGACAAGACCGAAGTAGTAACTGTGAAAACTCACGAGGTCCGTTTCTTTCACTTACATAAATATGCTAAAAAAAGCTTTCTTTCACGTTCCATAAATAAGCTAAAAACTTTTTTTTTTCACTTTACATAAATAGGCTAATAAAGCTTTCTTTCACTTTACATAAATAAGCTAAAAACGTTTTTTTACTTTACATAAATATGCTAAAAAAGCTTTCTTTCACTTTACATAAATAAGCTAAAAACGTTTTTTTACTTTACATAAATATGCTAATAAAAAAAGCTTTCTTTTACTTTACATAAATAAGCCAGAAATTTGTTAAACACTGTCTCTCACTAAACAATACTGAAATTTTAGTTTACTCGTTTATTTCTTTTAAGATAAACAAAACTGCAATTCTTTGCTTTACTTCAGGCACTAAGGTCACGTTTGTAGCAGGCTTTATGTACTTTATGTACTGCATCCCCCTTTAATCCAATTTTCATCCGGGAAGAATTGTTGCACCCTGTACTAAACCGTTTGTAGATATTGCAAAATTTTATACCCTGTACTAGACAAAAATTTCTGTAAGTTATTATACACCCTGTTCTAGACTGGATGGTCTGAAAACCATATCCTGAACAGGGTATATATACGGGTTGTTATATATACGGCACATACCCGTATAGTCAATATATGGGATTATATACCTTCCGGGACCAAACCACATCCACCTGCAACTGTTTGTCACTCAGCACGCTCATCATGAACTCGTAACTATTAATAAAAGATATAATGAGTTAGTGTCTATTTCAAAGGCAGCGTATAAATTGTACTGGCAAACATGTGCTATAACATTATGTTTTATTATTTATTCATTTCATGCAGGCTATGGCAACATGACTCCGAAATCCTGGCAAGGACAACTGTTTTGCATATTCTACAGCTTGTTATCGATTCCAGTATCTGGAATAATGTTGATGGCAGTTGGCGGCCATATTAGCTTGGCTATTCGCAAGTTTATCAAATTTGTGGAAGCGAAGTTATTGCAGCGTGAAATGACAGTCTCAGCAGAGCTAAAAAGCACGATAGCAACATTTGTCTTGATGATTCTCATGATTGTTTTTGGTGCCCTGCTGACGTCACACACAGAGGGGTGGACCTTTGTCGAAGGGGCTTATTTCACCTTCATTAGTTTGTCAACAATTGGCTTCGGGGATTACGTTATGAACAATGGCGAGTTTGAGCACAAGGACGATGGGAAGACGGTTGCGATTAGCTTTACTGTTGTGCTGATTGTTCTCGGGTTGTGTGTTGTGTCCAGTGTCTTGTGCTCGGTCAGCAGCGTCATCGAGGAGAGGCAAAAGCGCATGCGTAGACTGCAACTGAACATGCGCGTTCCAGTTAGTGCATCGAGTGCTTTCCAGCAAATAAACAACGTTTCCAGAAAACTAGGAAGAAGAGAGAGGAATGGAAAAGAAGATGAACTTTAGCAGAATGTCTCAAGCTTTTAATCAGTGAAAAAGTATTCGAGAACATTAACAACTTTCCTCAGTTGAATCAAAAGCAGCAATGGTTGTGCAAAACATTTCCGGAGCCCTTAATAGATAACTATGAGGACTTTTGAGCACACTAGACAAAGTGATAAAATTGTCCCAAAGAAGAAAGTATTATATCACTATATGGTCATGGAGTCAAAGAACTTACCATTGAACACTCTCTTTATTGACATTATGAAAGTTCTAAAAATGACAAAACGATGTTTTTAACCACCAGAAATAAATACGCACTTTTTGGCTTTTTGCCGATATAGATACAAAATTTTTTCAAGACCACAAGTTTTTTTTTTGAAAAAATACATTAACTAAATAACTCAAGGTTAATCAAGATGCTTGCACGTGCTCTCCTAAACAGAATGCTAGAGTCGTGATGTCCGTCTATCCTGAATCGCAATGTGGCTTTTGGTCTGTAAGAAGAACTGCAAGAGAAGTGCAGAGAACTGAACGTGGACTTCTTCTTGGTCTTCATTGACCTAACTAAACCATTTAACACCACTGATCGCAACAGCCTTTGGACATTTCTACAGAAACTTGGTCGCCTAAAAATGTTCATCTCAGTAGTCTGGCCCTTTTACGAGGGAATGTTGGCCTGAGTATAGAAGAACGGTGACTCACTTGATTCATTTTCTGTTACAAACGAAACAAATTGAGGCTGTGACGTTACCCCGACCCTGACCCTGTTCTCTATTGTGTCTTTGTTGTGCTCTTAGATGCATCCCACAACCCAGAAAGGGTGTTGTACATATAAACGTTCGGGCAGTTGGGAGCTTATTTAACCTATAAGGCGGTTTCAAGTCCGTACAAAGACCGTGAAATTTCTGATCCGTGAGTTGCTGTTTAGCGCACGACTGCACTCTCGTTGCACTTTTAATGGAAGAGATTCAGCTGATAACCTCAAGAGTCAGAAAGGTTTGCCTTGACTATCAATTTCAAGAAGGCCGACCTTATGTACTAGCAAGGTGATGAGTCCGGAAAAAAAAAACGAGTTCTTATTTTTTAAACGACAATAACAATAAAATCTTACGAGTTCTCCTTGCTATTAATGTCATATACTTTTATAGCCAAATGAAATGTTCTAGAGAAACTCGCTCAGGATTATAGTGTATCGCAAAAACAATTTATTCTTTAACCTAAAAGAAAGCTGTTTTTATTAAATTTGTTATTAAAACAATAACTTACTTATCATACAGGGGCACAGCGAGCATTTTTAAGGGAGACGGAGGGATATCGTTTTTTATTGTTTTTAAAACAAACTATTCAAAGATATGTTAAGGAGGGGGTTTAATACTATGTCTTGAAATTTTACCTATTTTATGTTAGATTCAACTTACTTATCACCAGATTACTTTCCTTAGTTTATTAAATATTGTTTCGGTAATAATGGACTTTTCAAAGGTTGACTTTTCTCTCGACCTGAATCCACTAATAATGCGTTGTACGCTTAATGACTAAATTATCCTATTGCTACTGGATATCTGAAACAACTTTTTTGTTAAACGGTTCAGATATCCCATAACAATGTATGATATCTCATTTGGATAGTTTATAATGAAGCAAGGTTTAGATAATATTTGCTATTCTAGCAAGACATAACATTCCGCATTGTAGGCTATCAACGGGGCAATTAGCTTTTTGTTATCGGGTTGTTAGCGAATGAAGTAAGCTGGGAAAAGACCTTCAAAGTTGTAAAGATATTAATATGTTAGAGTGGTCTCTTTAAGGAACTTTTTAGCAGAGAGTGATCAAATTATTAATTAGTCTAAAATTTTATTAATTTTGCATCTATTTTAGTTTTTATTTTATTTTATCACATTAGATAGGTAGATATATAGATAGTATTGTGACTGAAAAGCCTTTTTAAAGCAGTCTCACTAAAGTTGTATTGTATTGTACTGTATTGGTCATGGACATGTAAAGTTGACTGATAACTGTTGAAAGGGCGTTTTTATGGCTCTTGCCTCGACTAGTCGAGCCAAGCCATAATGTCATCGAGTTGTGTAAGAGTGTAAGGTTCTAAGAGTGAGTTATATACACAGGAAGCCCAAACAATTCATTTATTAAACTTTACAACCAATCAAAGTAGGTCTTCTATGCAATGTACTTTGAGCGCTTATGTACGTGGCATCGAATCGTATTGCAACACAACCCGTGGTTACTTCGACTTTAGTCGGTAAACTTTAAAGTCAATAAGCGCATGAGCATTTTCAAGTACGAATAACGGTCAGTTTTTACCCGGTGACGAACTGGAGCCGAGTCAGGCAAAACACGACCACTGGTTTTGCTCAGTTTACAGAGAAAAAACATGATAAAGCAACTTGAAAACTACGTCAGGTGCAAATATGAGCTTCTTAGGAGGTATTTTGAACAAATAATCATTTATTGTTTACAATAGCTAAATCCTTTACAAGCCATGTGGCCAATGGCCCCGGCGCTTAGCTCCGGTTTCTTTAGTGTTAAGCGGATCAGAGTCTGACTCCCCCCTGGACGAGACACTAATCCATCGCAAGTTAGCTCCCAGCAGACGCTGGTACTCATTTCCCTCCCCCGGAAGGATGGAAAGCTGAGTTAGCTTAGGCGGAAAAGGTCACACAAATATTCATATCTCGGCAGAGCCTGGGATCGAACTGGGGACTTGTGATTGAAAAGCAGAGATGTAACCAACTGCGCCAACCATGCCCGCTCAACTTGGGAAATAAGTCAGTTGAAAATATGAACCTCTTCAAAGGAATATTGAGCCAATAATAATCTAATGTTTAAAACTCATTAAAATTGCTTTAGGTATATTGTTTCGAAAAGTTTCTTGTATTTATTAGTCTCTCTAATTTGTAAAACAGTAATTTATTCATAAAAAAACTTACGAAACTTATTTTTAGTTAAGCTTTTGGGAGCATGCCAATAATAACGATAGGTTCATCAAAACTACTCAAAGGTGCATCCGATTGGGTTTTTTTATTTATTGCTTAATATAATATAAATTATAATAGAGCTGTTTCAGCTACATTCAGCCATTAATATTCAGTCCATCATATCCGTTCATTTGTAAGCCATCAGTTCATCTAGCAAAACTGTTTTCTTTAGTTAACTTTCCATGAAAAACAACGGCTAAATACCAGAACTTTTTTTATTCATTAAATTGTTTCTTTTACAGAAGGATCAACTATTTATTTCTTGTACACTTTAGCCAATCGTTATCAAAAACTGAGAAATTTTAAGTATATTGATAATTATGCATAGTCCATTCTTTACCGAAGCAACATTGTTGGGTCTTTTAACAACTGCTCCCGCGCGCAATGGCTAATGTGACGTCACTAGTAACAACTATACTTCTGGAGAAATAAAAACAACGAAGATGGGATCTTCTTTAATATCCCTTGAAGAAAAAATAAGAAAGAACCTAAAAGATTACAAAGAACTTCTTAAAGACCTAGAGCAGTTTCAACGCAAGGCTCTTAAGAGACTTAAGGCCACCGAGCGACGATTTGAAGTGATGAGAATCCTACAACAGCAAAGTAATCAGCAACGGCAAAGGAAATTTTACTCGTTTCTCCCGAGATCCGGTGCTGTGCCAATCAAAATCAAGGACGAAAAAGGAAAACTTGGAGATGAAGAAGAACAACTGGTCTCTATATCTCCACAGAGAAATGAACAGTCAACGATACTCAGTCTTAAAGAAGGTTACTCGTTATGTGCCATCACTTTTGCAACGGTTTATTTCCTTTTGCATTTATTACGAAGTTTCAATTGCATGTAGCCCTGGAACAAATTCCCATGTTCAGTTTTAAACATTAGGAAAAAGCAATCATTTTAAAACTCACAAGGTTTAAAACATAAACTGTGTAACTTTATCATGTGTTTTTATAAGCTGATGATTTTTTTTCTCTGTGAAAAACTTTATTGCAAAGAAGATAATGAACATTAAATTCTACTAACTGAATGAAGATTGTGTTGCATTCTCAATTGCCAAAACTGCAGCAAATTTCCTAAAAAGAGTTTTTTCAGATTTCAAACTACTTTTCAGATTTGAAATGATAGAACAGTTCTAAAGGTTCTACCTGCCTATATATCAAATAGCAAAGTAATACAGAGTTTAAAACGCTGAAGCTAAATTGGTCTACCAACAGACTTGGTGGCAAGAGGCTAGTTGTTGCAGTAATGAACCTTTTTTCAACTTTTGAATCCTGGCTTACAGATAGTTTTTTAATGAAATGACGAAATAACTTCCCAAAAAAGGATCTACAAATTTAGATGCATTTCCAGCTAATCTATAAACTTTTCCTCCTTAACAAAATGTCAGTGCCTTTGACTGAGAGTTTTAGATCTTGTCATAAATGGAATGCTGCGTCAGTGTTTCTACAGAAACAGTTTTACAAGTAGTTAAATTTTACACCGTAGTGAAAAAGAATTTTAAAAAACTGACGTTTCGGACTGTAGTATTTCGTCGTAGTTTTAGATCTTGATTGATTGAAGTAACCTTCATACCTCGAAAGATGCAAGGGAACATTCGTGCAGTGTTTACAGGAATGGTGTTGGGAGCAACTCCATCTTCTGCACTAATTGCTCGTCATGGGTACACAAAAAATGTACAGGACTAAAAAGTGCCAAAAATCTAACTCTTGTTACCGTTGTAATGTGTAATCTTCCACTCTGAAGTAAACGTATGCAGGAGAATCTCCGCACGGTCATCTAAAAACATCTTAGCTAGTAAATCATGCCGCGATGAAAGCTCGTCTGATTGCTTTATAGTATTAGATGCAGCAACTACCAGAGTTAGCCTCAAGATGAAGAAAGTCCTCTTTAAAATGTTTGAAACCTTCGCAAAATCAGGAATTATACCACGCGAATTTATACCTCTGTCATTGTTTTTCTTGTCATCTTTTGTCATTATCGTAGCTATTTTGTTGTTTACCATTTTTTTCTTTCTAAGATCAGTATGACCTTATTTATCTATTGTAAGATATATGTACTTAACTATTTCAAATCATTATTCACAAGCATTTCACAAGCTGATGCTACGGAAACATAAAAACATTTCATAAATTATAGATAGCACACGCGTGCTTGTATAGCTAATTTGAAGCCACTAAAATGGGCACTAAGTAATAGTGAACCTGAATGCTAGCAGCCGTCCAGAGCTGTTTCAGCTTTTTTGGGCCTCAGCTGCGTGGTTTAGTTAATAAGTAGGCTCAGATTCCAACAGAAGATGATAAATCACAGTGAAAGCATAATGCTTGTGGGATGTGGCTTGAATGATAACTATCACTTTTAGATAGCGCATGTATAGTAACTGATGGGCACTAAGGCCACGTGAACTATATATAAGGCCGTTTTGATTTTGGTCGATTAAAATAGTTTAGCAAACATTCCAACTTCTTTCAAACAGTTTCGCGTGGGTGAAATTGTGACAAAATAGTCTTGTCTAGAAAGGATATCCCAGAATGTTTTCCAAGGGAGACTGGAATCTGGATCGAATCTTCGAAAGTTGCAAGGTTAAAAAATATATTCTTTGGGTTTTATATTTTAAACAAAAAGCATCCCAAATAATTGATCTGCAGAGCAAGATATTCAAGGACTTTGAGCGCTGATTAAATTTTACTATCGTGAAAAGAGATTCGACAATGCTTTGTGCACAGTTGAAAGAACCTTTCGTCCTCCTTTCGTCACTGATTGGTGGTGCTCATTGACCGCCGAGTTGATAAAATTGCATATTGTAATTTACATACACTTTAAAAGCGGAAAAACGGTTCCTGTTTATTATGCCTTTTTCTCAATCAGTTATTGCATTTGAATAATTTGTTACCAACAGTTGGAAACAAAGTCATATTAACGTATTATACAGAAAGTGTTCTAACAGTCTATTTACTATTGTCCACAAAAATTAAATCAAGCCCAAATCCAGTTATTATCTTTGTAGAGAAAGAAAATGTGTAAATTGAAACTTATCGAGCATGTTTTAAAAACTATTCGTTTACTGCAAAGGAAAGCAAAGCCAGACCCTCCCCTACTAAACTTGAGCACATTTTATAAACAGGATAAAACATCCTGTTCAAATACTCCCAATCCACACTAGCCTTAAATTATGAAACTGAAGTTTGAAGAACTCTCAGTATCGGGAGTGAAAGCCGAATGAATAAAATGAGATTATTCATGCATTATTCACCTTAAATATTAAGCCATTATTCATTATTCATATCAATATTTTTGCTATTATTCATTATTTCGCTTCTGCTTCCACCCCCGAAATTCAGTACTAAATAAAGGTCAAACAGCTGATCGAGTTGATTGTCTATGACCCTTAGCCACTAGAAAAATAGTTCAAAACTGACAAAAGCGCAAAATATTATGTTCAAAGCTGAGGGATCAAAGATCCGAGCTACACCGTTAGCGGGTACAGTGCTGTTATATTTAGGAGCAGCAAAAGTGGCAAGTATGATACGACCATTGGTTGCCTGGGTTGGCCGGAAATTCTTGCCAATCGGTTCTGTGCTATCCTTCTTTATCTTGCGAAGAATGCTTAGCTGAAACAAAAAACATAATATTAAGACCCAGATAACATGAATTATGAAGCCTTTGTCCTGCAATATCATTTTTCCTAGGGACAGAACATTCCTGCATTAGTCATTAGGAAAGGTACGTTTTTATAAGGTGGGAGGGTCGAGTCCTTGGAGGAGGGGTCATCATAAAATATTTTGCAAAATTTGAAGCTGGAGCTCGAGGGAGGGACACAGATTCTTAACAACGAAAAGTTTACTCCATCTGACCTTATAAAGTTGTCGCATTCACCATAAGGACATCGTCCTCTTTCTATTCCTCGTATATCCTGGCCCATTTTCATGACTTATCTGGTACAAGCACAACAATATTCACGCGGTTCATAAAGCTGTTGTTAGCAAGATTTCCGAACAATAACTTTTAATTGCGGTTATTTCTGTTACATGCTTTTGTGTGCGTCTTAGCTTTGTGAAGTGTTACGCATAAATACTTTCCAGGGAGGGGAGGGGCTACAACCTATTTTGCCAATAGAATTCTCGAAAATCCCGGTCTTTGCCCCCTAATAAAAAGGTAACGTTTCTAATACTGCAATTTATTTAGTGGCATAGGTCTCATCATCCTATCATGGGCTCAAAATTTTTTCTAAGTATTATTGGAAGACAGTAATCAGTATTTTAACCGAAACGTCCTTATATAAAAACATTTTTTAGTCAGTGACAACAATTTCTTGATTTTTTAATTCTTATAATCAGTATTTATTTACTTCAAACCATTGCTTGAACTATAATGATCACTTTATGTCAAAAAACTATAAAATTCATCAATATTATATTGGGGCCATGAATTAAACAAAGAAGGTCTAAACTGGTTGTTTGATGTTTCAAATATATATGTAATTTATATGCAACTTATTTGGGGAAACATTAAGGCCGTGTTCTACTGGGAATTTCAACCAAACCAACCAAAACCGGTTTAGGTTGAAAGTTGATCCAGGTAGAACACGACCGAAAATGTGAACTCGGTTCATGCCATAGTTGATGTCGCAAATACATACTGATAAGCTAACAAAAATTGGTGGAAAGACACTAAAATTGGTGTTACCAGCTAATTCCAGTGCAGTGAGACACACTGATTGTATATGTAGTTGGCTCTCCAGCAGAAATGATTCTTAAATACACCTACAAAGGTAAAGTTAGAACAGATCAATACAACAGAGCTCAAATCATTGTGATTTACCTGTTTCTGAGATATTGTAATTGGATTTTTGAACACAGTCCACATGATATTTTCGTTGCAGCCTGGGACGGTCAGTGATCCATTATTTCGGTAGAACTCCCCAAGATTCGCCGGCAGTATGCTTGTCCAATTTAGCGGCCGAGAAAGAAACCCAGTTTTTCCTAGAATGTTTGTATCATATATTTTAGTATTTAGCATTTACCAAAGAAACCGATATCCATTTTGCGAGCTCTGATTGGCTCCCGTAACTCGCGATATCCAAGACCATTAATTGATTTTAACGCTGAAGTCTACATAGCAAAACATCAGCAAAAACACGTTTGTTTTTAAAAAGGTCATAATTTTTATTAAGTTTTTGGCTGACGTTGAAGTCAAAATGATAGAAAGCAACCGTGCTAAAAATAGAAAAAGGGTTTACATTGTATTGTTTCTTTGAAAATAAAGTGCATTTTTATCCCATTATTTTGGTAAATACCAAAACAACTATCGCCCTCAGGGTCGGTGACTAGCGCTAGATATGTACCTCGACGCTTCGTGTCTTGGTATATATCTACATTATTCACCTCCCGTTTGGGGAATAGTTGTTAATTATATTGTAATTTTCGCATTTATTCATAACGTAAATCCTATGTTTCTTATTTGGACTTCTTCAAAGAACAAAGGCTTATTTAGCTAAGGCAAAAGTTAAAGTTATCATCCTTCCTATTAGTGGTGCAAGAGTTTCGTGCTTTGGGCTGTGTCAGTTAAAAGAGTGTTTGGGAGACTTGGCCTAATCTTGCGTAACAAAAAATTATTTTTACGCCTTACAGTGACAGCGATAGGAATCTTCATTCAAAGGAAAGACTCGAAGATCAAATGGATGCAGCAGGTTGCCATATCATATTCCAATAAGATGTTGCCGTTATAACTTACTTATAGTCATGTCAATATTGGCAATAGTGTCAAAGATTGGTGCCAGAGCGGGATTGTCATCTGTATCCAGCTGAAATATAAAATATCAACCTTTTCAATTGATGACATGAAGTGTTTCTCAATCTTTTAAAGTAGTTTCGTTGGTAAAACCTCTAACTGAAATTCTCATTTTCAAGAACCCCCCTTCTCCAGTAAGCCCCTTCTCTAGTAATCCCTCTCTAGTAAACCTCCTCTCTAGTTTACCCCTCTCCAATAAACTTCCTCTCCAGTAAGCCCTTCTCTAGTAAGCACCCTCTCAAGTGAGCCCCTCTCTAGTAAGTTCCCTCTTTAGTGTACACCTCTCCAGTAAGCTTCCTCTCCATAAGCTTCCCCTCCAGTAAGCTCCCTCTTTAAGTAAGCTTTCTCTCAACTAAGCTTTCTCTCCACTAAGCTCTCTCTTCAGTAAGCCCCCTCTCTATTAAGCTCCCTCTCCAGTAAGCCCCTCTTTAGTAAGCTCCCTCTCCAGTAAGCCCCTTCTACTGTAAGCTCATTTTCTAGTGAGCCCCCTCTCCAGTAAACCTCTTCTCTAGTAAGCTCCCTCTCAAATAAGCTTCCTAACTAATAAGCCCCCTCCAAGAAGAACCTTATCTAATAAGCCCGTTTCTAATAAACCCCTCGTATAGAGCTGAAAATTTTGAATAATCTTATTAGATCCTCTCTCTCTAACAAGCCTCCATCCTGGCAAAAAGAAAGTATTAGAAGCCTAAGACCAGGATTCCCACAGGCAACTTGAAAAAACTAATGTTTGGAATTCAGAGTGACAAGCAATGTTTTCATGACGTTTCCTTTGTTATCAGTTTCGGTAAACTTAATTCGTTAATGCCTCCGTCCACACGTATAAAGAAAAAAAAAACAATAGCTGACAAAGCATAATTTTGAAAATTGTTTTCAAAATGAAAAATTTTCCAGCCTAAAAAGGGAAACATATTACAAAGAGAAAGCTGTGGGTAAAGATTTACCTTCAACAACACATGTACAGCAAGAACCACTGCAAGGATATTTTACCTTCAAAAACACAACAAGGACTGCTGAGAGTAGATTTTACCTTCAATAACACAGCAAGGACTGCTGAGAGTAGATTTTACCTTCAAAAACACAGCAAGGACTGCTACACCATCTTTCATAGTCAAAGCTTCAGTCAAATTACTGTACTTAATGTTAATGTAGAAAAATTGTATCTGAAAATAAAAGAGATTGTACATTTAGAATCGCTGGTTTTGAAGCTACCTGAAGTAAAAGCTCATCACCAGTGTGAAGTGGTTGGGAGGTAGTAATTTGGAGGGTACGCGCGCCGGAAAAAGAAAA
>JANCMA020079550.1:0-15452 GCA_024336925.2 Zoanthus solanderi | reverse complement strand
GAATTTGACTTTTAATCTTCAGTAGTTGGCTTTGTTTGATCAATTCTCATTTTCTCATCACCAAATGTCATATTTTACGTATGTGTTATATAAGGAGAAGTTGGTTGTTGATAACTGACTGGCACAGAAAGGGTTAAATCCTTAGAAATAAACAAAAAAAAGAGAGATCTAAATTGAACTTTTTCTAATAAGTATACATTTTGGGACAGAACTGTTTCATATTTGTATACTGCACGTTGATGTGCTGTTGTTTCAAGTCCGATCCTTAATTTTGATTTTTTCAAATGGATAGAAAGATGTCGAGTTAGCGATTCAACGTGCTTTTTATAATAAAATTAATATGAAATTAAGTGCAAAGACATAAATGACTCAACTTTTCTCAAAAAACAAAAAGAGCAACTCACTTTCAGTTCAAATATTCAATGTTTTTTGCAAAAGATCTTGAGCACGTATTCTCATTCGAGAAACCTTTTAGTTTTACTTTACATATCATTATCAGAATATAAATGGAGGTAAATTGTAGTTTTAAATCAATCATTCAATGTGTTCCTTAAAGTTAAAAAAGATGTTCAGGACGCCGTGCCAAGTATCTCAGCATAAATCAGTTTTACTTTTTTGAAAAAAATATGATAATGTACACAACAGAAAAATAGCAAGTTTCTTACCGTAGGCTGGCATAGGATTATAGAATTTCGGAAATATGCAACATGATTCAGTCATTTAAAAACCACTTAAGTTTTTAATAACAACAAATTGTAGTCACGTACGTTTAACACGGAACAACATGTCAGGGCTGGCGAAAAGCCAAGGGAGTTTTGAACATGCCAGAAAAAATTGGAGTTGAAACTCGGTGTCAATTCATTCTTTACAAACATGGAGGCTAAGAAGAAGATTTTAAATATACTTTTTGAAAATTTAATCTTGCAGGTGTTGGAATTGCTTTGTTTCAATTTAAATTAATTTTGCGGGTTATTTGAGATACCTAGGCACCTATATGGGGTTTTCATTTCTTTTAAAGAAAACTGCGTGCTGTTAAAAAAGTTTTTGTCCTTCAAATTTGTTTTTAACTAAAAGAAGCTTGAAAGTATTGAAAAAAATACTCGTAGAATGTTGACGTGAAAGGTTTGACCAATAGTTGTTTCGGCTCTCAAACAAAACTTGAGTTTTTGAATTTTAAATTAGCATGTTTTTTTATAAAACTCAAAGCAAATAGCCTGATGCTTTTTAAAATTTATTGTTTATCTGTCGCAGAAGGATTCAATCTCTCTAAATGCCGATATAAGTTAGGTAATGAGGCTTTGCCAAACGGAACTCGGGCTATCCATTTCCTTTGGACAAACCACAAAAATTATATTTGTATTATATTGAGTCGTTCTTTATTGTACAAAAAAGCTAAAAATGAAAAGCATTGTACAGTACTTAATTTTTAAAAAAAACATTTTTTACTAGGAAAATAAACCTAAAATATACCTTTTGTAGGCTAAAAAAGTGCCCGAGTTTGTCGGAAAAACTTGCAAATAATTTGTTTCTGTCAGCCTGCCCCAACACCTAAGGGTTAAAAATGTTTGCAAAGTTCTAAATTGTGCAATTTAACAAGTACAATTTTTAGCTTACAGCTCGCCTCTTACATATATCTTTTCGACTTTTGATTTATAACTGATATGATTAATGATTTAATCGATTTGTATAAGCTATGGGCCAGGGTGATATTTATGTACGATGAAGTTTTTCGCTTTTTCTGTTTCGTAAAAACCTTTTTCGTAAATTAGTAATACAACGTTGAAAGTGATACCACAATCAACAAATTTATATCGACAAACATCTTGTTGATAAGCAGACTACAACCGTGAAAACTCAAATTGAACGGGAAACATACACAGCCAGTAGTCGACCAATCACAAATAAAGAAAATATCACATGTTAGGGCAGAAATGGAACCGTCATGGCGGCCGGCGTGAATTTACAAGTTGTTCGAGTGGAGGAAACTCTCAAAATCAGGATTGGTAAGTTGATGATCAAGGGTACTCAGCTTAAAAAACATAACTACATTATTTATTTTGTCTCGTAGGAGAGGCAAAAAATTTGCCGCCGAGAAAAGAACCGCGTAACCTCCGGAACGTATACTGCTCGATTTGTCTTGATCAAGAAGAAGTGTTTAGAACAACCACGGTCGAAAAAAGTTTAAGGTAAGTGTTTAGAGTTCGGTTATTTTTTAAGTAAAAGAGGCTGTTAATTTTATATCTTTATTAGTTTGTACCATAATATGTTGGCGTGAGAATATTCTGAAGGCTGAAGTGGTTTAAAAAATCATCCACAAAAACAAAACGAATTGAGGCACACTTGTCATTCAAGGCGCCGGATCGTCTAAATTTGGAGCTTCTTCATTACCAAGCATAATCAATTCTTCGGGTCTTTTTTAAAAGGTCAAGTTGTATCCTTATATTATATTTCATTTTAGAAACTCTCAACGCACTTTACCTGCTCTTAAATTTTTTCAAATTCATTTTATATGCTTAAAAAGGTTGTCAATTGTAAAACTAATACAAAGTAGGCCACAGAAGTGACAACTAGGGTTACAAGGCTCGCTTTCGAGTTGAGAATGAATGACTATAATTTTATTCAGGAAGTGTTTATTCCAAAAACGCATGCAATAAAGTAAAAAAGCTTGCACTATTTTTTTTATAGTTATTGTAATTTTTTTTTGGAAATTATGCACATGAGTTTAGGAGTTGTGGTCCAAAGTTAGTATTACCGTTGATTATAATGCTACTGTAATTGTAAGTAATACTGTAGTTTGCCTGTTCAAGTTACTACGCATCCTTACAAGTAACAATTATGTGAGCCCATTATGTGGATGTTTTTAAGATTCCTGTACAGCAATTAAATACCATCCAAAATGAAGATTTCAACATTAATTATATATTATTAATTTTGAAATTATTGGTAAATCCTGTAACTTTATTGGCTCCAAACAGCATGAATTCATTCTTTTGAATCAGAATGTATTCTTTTATTTAACCATTCACAGAGAAGAAAAGGCAAATACAACCATTCAGAGAAAAGGAAACTACTGTTGTTTATTTCTATAAAGACCTTTGTCAAAACTGTAAATTAATTGTAAAAATAAAAAATTGATATGAATGAACTAAGTAAACTTGGTTTTAAAGTGAAAATATTAAAGTAATTTATAAGTTTGTATCATGTAATTTATTTACTCAGAAATCTCACCAAACTTTCTTTTTGCTCTTGTTTAATTTTTGAAATCCTGTTAAGAGTTTAGAATAAATTGAACTCCACTCAGTTTAATATTAACCACTATAAATCATTTATGAGACTACGATTCAACTGTTTTGATTAGCCAATCAGAAAGCAGAAATTAAATTACCATTACATTAGCCAATCATACCTTACAGAAAAAGTCATTAAACACATATCACACAAACATTAAATTTACGGTAGAAGAAAACCCAACACACTTCCTGGATGTGTACAGAATTCAGATATGAAGATGGTTCATTCTCCACATCCGTACACAGAAAACCTGGAAAAATCCTATTAAATCACTGGTCATCTCAATTACCCCTAAGCTATAAAAGAAATGCTATTCTCACTGCCTTACACAGAGCTAAACGCATATTGTCAAACCTAGCCACGGAACTTAAAAATATCAAAAGCATTTTCCGGAAAGTTGGCTACCCTCTATGGTTCATCGAGAAAACTATCAACGAGTTCATGAATCATGCATCATTGTCAAGGATTGTCATCATGATTATTGTGAATGATAATATCTAGAACTCTTGATAAAAAAAAAACTACCTTTCATTGTCATCTCAACATCATCAGGCAGGAAAATATAAATACAAACACTATGGAAAAGATACAATGAGGGCATGGTTGTTACATTTGGTAAGATCTCTGCCATCTGACTCCAGGGTTCCCAGTTTGATTAGCCATGATTTGAATATCTGTGTGACCAGCGTCTACTGGGAGTTATAACCTGCAATGGATTAGTGTCCCATCCAGGTGGAGTCAAAGACTTGTATGCTATGAAAAAAATTAATATGTAAATTTATTTGCAATTATGTAAATGAGAGTCATGATTTATAAGTACTCAAGTACTGTAAATATGAGCTCTAAGCAAGAATGATACAGTAGTTGGTGGAAAATGAGAAAAAAGTTTACTAATGAATAAACTAATAATTAAATAAGGTTACAAACAGAAATTTCTGAATTAAACAAGACTGATGGGAAGTAAATATATTATGTATTCAATTGTATATTAATTTACATATTATACTGTTGCAGTATCTTTTTCATTGCAGCTGTATTGATTTTGTATTTTCTTGCCTGATGACCCTTGTGCGATGAATTCTTACCTTTCTCAGAATTCCTAGGAATTCCCCACTCAAACTATGCAAATAAGTTTTGACTTAAATAGGTTGGGAATTTCTGGGAATGGAAAAACAGGTTCTTTGTAGGTTTAGAATTCCTAGGAATTCTAAGATATGCAAACAATAGCCATAATTGGAATTATTGTTTTTTTATTGTTAGTTTTCCTAATAAATTGTTTTCCAAATGTAGCCCTAGACCTACAAAATTAACACTCTACTTAAAGAAAAAAGTCCAAAGAAATCCTAAGCCCTGTCATTAAAAGAAGGGGCTAGTGCAAAAACGATTTAAGTGACTTTTGATGAAGTTCTCAACTCACTAGATTATCCCTATTATCTCTTCATAACCCTTGAGAGAATTTAGCATTTCATACAAAGTCACTTACATTGTTTTTGCACTAGACCCTTCAATTATTAAGTTACTTGTTTCATTAAATTGCAAAGACTAAATAATTAAATTCATAACATTGTAAGTTGTCATATTTTGCCTAACTTTAAAACTTTTAAAACTGAATGCTTTTGAACAATGTGTTCATTCTCAAGGTTCTGAAAATATATAATCAATCAGCCGAGAGTGGACTTGGTACACCACCATCTTGGAATCTCCAAGAGACTTATCTCCACTTAGTTCTATTCAACATCAGTGTTGTCAGTTCCTCTCTGTTTACATAGGATAGTTTTTGTCTCCCTCTACTCCTTTGTCCTTGCATTAGTTCCCAGACTATTAATGGGTTTGCAGGAACTGGTGGGTGGTGAACACAATGCCCAGCCAATGCCATTCTTTCCTGAACTTTTGTGCTAATGCAGGGTAACTCACGATAGAGATTCAAGTTATTATGGATGTGATCTTCCCAACTAGTTACATTCATTTTAGAGCTGTCCATTGCATCCTCATGTAGCCCCAACAAGGGGCTTTTTTTGCTGCACAGTGAGTGTCCATGTTTATGCCCTATATAGCAGTGCTGATTCAACAGTTGCCACAAAGAGTTGTCTCTTCAAGTTGTCATCAAGATCAGACTTCCATACTCTCCTCATTGCTCATCAAGTGTATGACACTCCATGAAAGTCTCTAAGATGAAGACATTATTCTTATAAACCTTATTTAAGTATTATCTGTTTGCCAGTTTTACCAACTTTATTAAATAATCTCATAAATAATTTTTTTGGTATATTTTACAGATGGCTTAAACAATTTATGTACCAAAGTTTTTGATATTTAATAGATAATACCACAAGTTTCATTTTGAGTTTAAGCAGTTATTAACCCTTTCAGTCATAGTTGTATTGTTAAATTCTCCCAACTTGAACCCCTACTTTTTACTGGAGAACTTTGAGAGAATTTTACTTTCAATCTTCAGTAATCTGCTTTATTTGATCAATTCTCATTTTTTCATTATCAAATATCATATTTTGTGTGTGTTATGTAAGGAGAAGTTGGATGTTGATAACTGAATGGGACTGAGAGGGTTAAGTTATACTGGAAAATAAAGTTTTGAAGATTCTGACTCACTCTCTTCCCAACTGGTTGTCACTCATTGAGAATTCTCCAATTTTAGACCCTCACAATCTTGGAATAAGATGTAGGGTGAATGGGGCCACTATGCAAGATTCAAGAACCTCCAAAATGGTATTCCACACAGAAGACCTATTGGCTTTTATTTCCAGGTAAATCAAACTTCTTTCTTAAATGTTGGCCACTCTCACAGTATCGCCAAAGTGAGAACTTTAATTTCTTTATGATAACAATTTTTGAATCCGTTTTCTGAATATGTTTGCTTGCTACCAGATTCTTCACATTGAGACCTGGAGACATCATTCTAACAGGAACTCCCCCAGGAGTTGGTTGCTTCAGAAAGCCACCGATTTTCCTCAAGGTATTTGTTTGAATTTTTGAAATGTCTCGATGTTACTTGCAAGGCTCAGCTAACTAGGTCCAGTTAAAAATACATTTTTTTAAGTCTTGTTCTGATTACTTTGAAATGTTGCTTAATTCTTTAAAACCCCGTCTACACGAGCAGTTGTTATGTGACAATTTTTATTTGACAATTTTTATTTGCAGGGTTTAGCCCATCTACACGAGCAATTTTTATGTGACAAGCTTCATTTTTTTGCCAGTGTACGCCCCGTCTACACAAACAATTTTTATTTCAAAACAAAAGATTGGAGACTGGGATCTACGGATGACATAAAAAAATTGCCAATTTTATGTGTCGTCTCGTCAACACGGACAATTTTCTGTGTGTGACAATTCATATTTGCTACATAAATACTAACAGTAACACGCCAGCTTTTCAGCAAATATAATTGTCATATAAAATTTGGTCAATTTTGTTCATCTACACGAGCAAATAAAAAATGGCACATAAAAATTGCTTGGTTAGACAGGCCTAAAACTTCACCTAAATACTCCTTTTAAAAAGATTGATTTTGCCTTTCGTACTTAAAGGATTACCAAGAGCAATCAACTCTTCACTTCTCACTCTGAAATGTATTTTTTTGGGTGGGTTATATAAGGAGATTTTAGATTCTGATAGATTGCCTGGGGCTGAAAGGTGACAACATCTTCAAAACTGAACTCTATTGCAAATTGATTTATATATTTTTTAACTCTAAACTACCTTTAAAATCAGGATGCAGTTGCCTCAAGGATGTAACTTCATATTTTACAAACAAGCATGCGGATAGCTAGCCTGCAATGCAGATGATCTAAACACTGTAAAGTACGTCGGCTAATCAGCGAAACTTCTCGTGTATTGGACCTCCCACGAAGTACTCACATTCGAGTTGTCAAATTTGATTGGATTTTTCGCCATAAATAAGTAATTTGTCTGAAACGAATAGACCATTTCACAGTTCCTGAAAGGTAACCAAGCTTCTACATGAAACTGAGGCTTAGGGTGACCTGACACAGTTAGAGAAGTGGAAATAATAGGCATTTCTTTCTTATGATAATTATTTCCTCTTCTCTAACTATGTCAGGTCACCCTAAGCCTCAGTTTCATGTAGAAACTTGGTTACCTTTCAGGAACTGTGAAATGGTCTATTAAAGCCGTTACATTTATCATCTATTTAGACAGTTCAAAGTTGAAAATTTATAACAATCGACGTACGTTTTCTAAAATATTTGGCTGTTAGGCAGTGCTGAGTTGTTCAAAGGTGGGTTGAATTTAGCCCTGCGCCTGGGTTAAGCAAAAGTTACAGCAGCAATTGCTTTTCTAAGGAAAAGATTACAGTTCTTATAAAATAATGTTTAGATTTTCTTTGGAAAAAAAACTTGCAAATCCCAAATTTACAGGTCAATCCCGTCTCAACTATGGAAGCAAAACTATGGGTTAAACATTTAACCCTGGGTTTACAAGTGCTAATCGTCTTTTGAACTAATGGGCCCAGAATGCTAATATTTACCAAATTTTTTCCCTCCTGTTGTCTGGAGTTGTGCTGATGTCTTTCGACGCGCTGTTGGTTTAGCTACGTCTGCTTGTGGTGCTGATGCTATTGTGGGTAAGTAATAAACCATTAGTATACACCTTCAATCGTAAGCCAATACACCTATGAATCAGAGAGTAAACATAATTTTAAATCATCCAGTTTTGCAAAATGTTAAAGAATTAAATCGGGTTCGACGAAGCATAAAGAAAGCCATATGGGAAAGGGTGGAGCATCCTTCACTCAACTGCAAAGGGGAATTCCGTTTCAGTCTGCTCAACACATGGGACCGGGTACTGAGGCGCTTTCCTCGTCGCCTGTCACGTGATCCGTCCGGGTCACGTGACCTTCAACATTAGCTGATGAAGGCCATGGTTTACGGCCGAAACGTCTATGTTTCATTCGAATATTTCCAGTAAGCGATTTAATTATTTAACATGTGAATCAGAGAGATAACCCAGCTCCACAAAATTCACTTTTAACACCATCAAAAGGATATCATTTAAAGTTCCTAACATTGCAGAAGTGTAAAACTTAAAAACGTCAGACGTGCATAAAGATAAGATCAAGATAACGAAAAACTACTTAATATAGAAACTGCTAACAGAGATAAGGAAATGCTTAAATATAAACTAGTGAAGTTCGGCACACAGCAATAAAAACAAAGTAATAAGCAATACTGTATACGTGAGGTATTTACAAAATCAGGATAATGAAATATAAAATTCTTCTTCTTCAAACAATATTAAACATGTGATTTGAAACTCGTTTCTACACTAGTTTTCTCAATCATCTATTTTAGAGTGGCGAAGTGTGACGTCACAAAAATGAACCTCTGTGAACTTATGGGATTTGTCGAGATCATCCGAGAGATCAAAACTAAATATGTATCCTTGCTAAAAATCAAACTGTTGGGGCAAATTGTCAGCGAGTTATTACCACAGTTATGCTCCAATGACTCCATACAAATCCTTCTAAAAATGGCTTGGTTCTTAACGTTTGGAACCAAGTCAATTTTTCTAAGGATTTGTATGGGGTCATCAGAGCAAAACCGTGCCAATATCTCATCACTGATTGGTGGCAAAATGCTAAATTTCGGCATGGAGTCATTTTCTATCTTGATCTTTCTGAATATTACAACCGAACTAGTGATTTCACAAATAAACTTTTTGTGACGTCATCACTTCGGTACTCCATTATGTCCTTGTTTTTTTAAACACGTATGATACGTTATTTGCTAGAAATCAGCACAAACCATCGATGAAAAATGGTTTAAAAGACAAGTGCCTAGTACCAGTCAGAGTTTAAAGACGTTCGTTGTTTTATGCCATCTACTGCATTTTGTAGTTCACAAACTTTCGAAGCAATGTTTTGTTTTAAACTTAGCTGCTCGTCTAGAAGTTTGCCGAGCCCTGTAGCTCAATATTTATTTTCCTTTTTCCAAATCTTTATTTTGTCTTGAAAGGAAGTTTCTGTAAATCAGTTGACTCGCTGGTACATACTAAAACACTAATTCTATTTCAGTTTCAGTGGATAATAGCTAGATAAATATCTGCCTTGCTTCTTTGGAACTCTGTAGATATTCAGTGGCATAGCCAGCTTTGAAGCCATTAAACATGGGTTTAACAAAAATTTATGTAAATAATATTTTGGTAGCCGAAAGGTGAATCATCACTAAATCAACGTTTCATTTTGAAAAATAAGATATTGACTTTCAATCTTATAAATGAAAAAATCCTGAAAAATTATTAGCAATTCATAACTTTCCACAAAGAAAAGGAATCAGCTGTTTATCTGATTAAAATGTTCGATTGTTGACGGCCATGGGTAAAACTAGTAAGACGACTTATTCCCACGTTGGACATTGAAAAAATTTGATATACGCCTTACGTTGTACAATTTGGCCTTAAAGGGAAAAATGGCTGGTTACGCTCATGGATATTCTGCCACTATCTACCACAATTGAAATAAATTAAGTGTTAAAAATGTCTGTTTTTACGCGCGTTTTGGTGTGAAACATTAGCTTCAGATATACTGTTGTGTTTCAGGCTTGGTCTACGGACCCCATTAGTCAGGTTATATCAAGAAGTTGAAACATTCAAGTTCCGTGCCATCTCGGATACCACAGCAACTGTAACTCGTATGGAGTCTGCTAGAACGGATTATAGAGCTGCATTGTTGTGGATGACTGAGATATCAAAAGAATTGGATCCTGATGAATACAGAAGACTTGAAAAGTTCAGAGAGGTACATTATTAGTAGAACATACACAAATTAATAAAATTGACATTAATAATATGTAACCTGATTAGCTTGTTATCAAGTGGGACTCTTGAAAAATGACCACTTCCTGTAAGTTGGATATTTATTTGTGTAAAATTCAAGTGGCATTCGGTAATAAGATATTTCATTACATCAGCTTAGGTTTTCAGCAGTTTCATGGGCAGAAATCTTATGTAAATAGAAAACAACTCAACTCTACACATCACAAAACAGGGTGTTCTATAAGGTTTTAAGTAGCCGGAATTCTTTTTAAAAGTAGACGGTTGTAGTTCAGGCAGACCCACTTGATTTATTCTTGAAGCAATGAAGGTAAAAAAATTATAAAACCCTACATAAAAACAAGAAAGTTTTGACTCAAAACTTTAGAAACAATAGTTTAGTTCTCTATGGCTTTATAATTTGTAATTATGTTCTCCAGTTGTACACTTGTCTTTCCATTGCAGGTTCAAGCTCAAGTAAAAAAGACAAAAAAGCATTTTGAAAAAATGAAAGTGGATGTAATGCAGAAAGTGGACTTGTTATCAGCAAGTCGGTGCAATTTACTGTCTAGTACACTTGCTGCATATCAACAAGCTTTACTGAAATTCTGGGAGAACACATCAAAAAGTATGAGCCAAGTATTAGAGCAGTTTAAGGGATACCCAACTTACCAGTTTCAAATGTTAAAACATCTTAATCCAGATGATATTTTAAAGGGTGAAAAGGATGAACGAATCAAAGAAATTAAAATTGATGAAGAAACACATGTGGATAAAAAGGATGATGGAAGGGGTGCAGAAATTGCTCAAGAGGCCACGGAGAGAACTGATGATAATGATGATGATGATGACAAGTTGATTTCGCTTGACCATTCACCAGAAGATGAAAAACCTGAAAACATTAAGTCTTCGGTTAATACCGGTTCACTGTTAGATTCTGATTTACTGGGTGATGAGATTAAAGCTGATAATAGCGCCAATGCAGGATCAAGTGCATATATCGACCTTCTCGGTGGGGATGACATTCCGCCACTCAATGTCGAAAGTAAGAAATCTTAATTAGATGTTGATTAGATATTTCAGTTTAAGTAATGTGATAAATGCTTGGTAATTCTACAATTTTATTTATATCTTGGTGCTTATTACTTTCAATAATTAATAACTTGAGCTAAGGCAAATTCTAATTACCATTAACCCATGGTTAGATACTTCTTGAGATATATAGGAAAATATGATTGATGATAAATGAAGTTTATGAAATATCCAAAATGGCAATTCAACTGAAGAGGCTGTAACAGCGAAATATATTTTGCAAGCCAGTTGCAACATTTATCAAAACATTTTTAATCTAACACAAAAAAACTTTTTTAATGTAAAAAGAAAGAACATGTCGTAGCTTTTAGTTTTATTTAGTATAAAGTGTGTAGAAATAGAACAAAGACGAAAATGTCAGGCTCAGCACAACATTTTTGACCAATGTTCTTGTTTTCAACCGTATAGTATACAGAGACGGATTTGCAAGTTTTTTCCTTGGAAAAACTGAGCAATAGTTTTTAAATATCTGTTCCTTAGAGAAGAAAATATAATTACTGCGCACTTGACTTTTTTGGCCTAGCCCCGGGGGACCACAGTTGGTGGGTGCAGTTGCTTAATGGAGGTGGCCCCTCTAATAGAGGAATATTTTATTGTCATTGTATTACAAATATTTTGGGAGTCCCAGGGACTTTGATGTGCGGCCGTTTAATAGAAGGTGGCTGATTAATAAAGTTCGACTGTACTGACCCTGCGATATCCACATAAAAATTAGTTTTCAATGTTCCCTAATCTAAGTTTTTGGTGTATCCCTCATTGATTTTTGAAAATATCTCATAGGAGGTTTGGACTATAAAATGTAACAGTTATTGTTAAATTCTGAGTTTGAATTACCTAAATCGTTGTTGTGTTTACGTTGCAGAAGAGTTTGATCTCCTAGGCCTTCCTTATCAGTCCCATCATAGCAATAATGGTGTGGCTCCACCGCCTTCCTATGATCAAGCGAAAAATTTAATGCCTGTTGACGGATCTCGTCCTGTTGCACAACCAATTGGTATGTTTCTCGATGCATGAATCCTTAATTGTATCTGTTATGTGGAAGTTTATAAATATATCGAATGAATAAACAATTAGGTTAACATGTATACGCCCTTGTGAGTGATTTACCCACCCACTCTCATACCTTTGAAATCAAGCGTTCGACCATTCGCGTGGCAAAATTTCCATTGCACACATTCATCCCCGCCTCCATTGCAAAATGACAAGTAATAATAAAACAACACATGACGCGTGTAAAAGCCAAACAAATAATTTTACATACAACATCAATTATCAATTTTTTAAATGTGAACATACGTCTCAGCTACAGATGTTCGCTGAACCAGCTAGAGTTTGGCACAACTTGTTTTAAAACTAAAGATTATGTGTACGACATAAACGAGTAAAGTTGAATTTCAAAGTCTCTTTTTGCCGTCTTTTATCAGTTCATCAGTTTCAAAGACCCCAGAAATAATACTAATGAATAAAGTGACGTAAGTAAAGGACAAACTGATCACGTGGCTCACACGTTAAAGCCTATGATTACTCTTCGAAAGTTAACATAAAAACCAAAGTGGCTACAGATGAACAACGAGACGAGAGTCCCGCAAGTATAGATTTGGCTGCTAAGCCAGGTAATGGTTTCAGTGTTTGACGGCACATAATTACTTTGGCATGAAGCCGATTATGTAGGGAGATAAAGATCTAAAATCCCACGAAAACCCCCAAAGACAAATTGAAATTGACAAATTCATAATTATGTAAAGATTTGATCATGGGTCGTGAAGTTCGCACAAATAATGACCGCTTCCCCCCATGCTCTTGTGTAGTTAGTTATTGATCTATCGTCCCTTTGGCATGACAATTGAAAGCCCGCTAGAGAACGTCTTGATGTTGTAAAGTGAAAATTAGTAATATACTAACAACTTTTACAAGTTTACAAGCAAGCTTATGTGTGGTATCAATTTTTAACCTCAGGCTCCAATGTCACCACAGACGATTTGTTGTTTGGTTCTCCCTCGCGCAACCAGGGGGGAGCTCAGGGTGATCTTGATCTTCTCAATGATATCTTGGGGGGCGGCCCTTCTGACGCTGCTGACAATAGCTTCAGCAGCAAGTGGAGAGAGATGTTTGGGGATAGTTCTGCTGCGACAGAGACAGGAACCTCTCAAATGGACTCTGGGCAATCATGGAACAATGACGAATCATCAGGCTTCATGCCATCAGACTTACTTGACAGCATGGCTCGATTGGATCCCTTCCAGAGAAACCAAACATCAAACAGCCAACAGGCTGCCTTGGGGTCTGGCATGGGGCTTGGAGCAGGCACATTAGCACCTTCCCAAGGAGGGCCATCCCACCAAGGAGCCAAACAACTACCCTTAGGAACATCTGCAGGGAGAAAAAAGGACAAAGATAAGAAAGCTGATTTATCGGCATGGTTTAACTTGTTTTCAGATTTAGATCCACTTGCGAATCCAGATGCTGTAGGAAAAGAAAAAGAGGACAAGCAACACGAAGATGAGCGGGCCTGTTAGTGACCACAGGTGACCACACAGGATTTGAGCACTGCCCTCTTCAATTGTTGTTGCTAATAACTACTTGCCCATTTACAAATTTTTCTGAAAATTTTGCTAATTTATTATGTTGAAACGAAGTTAAAACATAGAATACATATAACTTTAATTGCTGTTTTTTTCAGATAAGGAAATTAAAGGGAAATAATAATTAGTGGGATAAAACATAAAAATTAAGGAAAAAAAATTAAGTATTAATGAAGTCAGTTTAAGTTAATCGTAGTTTTACATTGGTTACTGAAAACGACTGCCATTGTGTGTAAGTTGGTCTTAATTGTTGGGTTAGCAAGATGCATGTGCTGGACAGTTGATTGAGTTGGGTTGTTAAGGGATAGTAACCAGAATTTGACTGAGCTTTCTTGGTCAAGAGATAATAAGCAAGTATCGTAAAAAGTATGTTGTTGTAATTTAATGTTCATTGACAAATTATTCTAAAGAGAAATTAGTGTTAAACTTTTGTTCTGTGTCAAGAATAATTCAAGATGATTCGACGACGCCAGTTTGTGATATTAGAAGGTTATCACTTTTTATTAACTTTTAGTGGTTACCGGATGTTCATTATGACAAAATAGGCGTCAGTTAGGCAGTGTAACATTAGACATATGTTCTAGAAAATAGTATTTAAAGTTTTGAATTTTAAAATGATCGCAACATGTAGATATATATTTAACGGAAAATAGTTTAACTATCATGAGAGAGTGTGACAATATGCGCACGCATTTCCTGTTACTGAAAAAGTTATATTGTATCTCATTTTTAATGTTGAAAGAAAATAGGCATTAAGAAAGGTGATTTGATATTGAACCCAATTTCGAAGTACCAAATGTCACGTGTTATGTACAATGACAATTCCAAGTTAATATAATGATGTAATTTGATTCAGCGATTCTTTTGCACTGAAGTTTATAGACTGACATTATAAAATTAAAGCATTTCATTTTCGTAAATTATTTGTAAATTTTAATCGGGTTTCGTTCATCTCGATTAAAATAAACCCAGTTTGCCAAGTTAAATAAATTTATTGTGCGATGCTGGAACTTTCAGCAACCCGGTCGTACCATGGTTTGGTTTGTTAATTGTCTTACTACAAAGGTCGCTACAGGGTTGATTGATTATGGATATATAGTTCGCCTGAGAATCCATATTGTTCTAGAGTAGAAGTGAAGGCTAAACCTTACCTATTTTTGCCTGAATCACATTAGTATAGTGGATTTACTTTGTAAAGTTTTTTTTTTTAATTTTAAGTAAAATTACATTGAGAAATTTATGTAGAAACGAAGAAAAGTCTCTAGAAAAGGTTCAATATCGTGGTCGCTTTCAAGATTGTCAGCGGTTTTCAAATGATGGTATGACGTAGTTTACGATATTCAAAGTTTAAATGTGACAGTTTGCTTCGAAATCTTGATATTTTTTGGCGATCTGTGTCTTGTGAAGATTTTTCTTTTATAGAAGCCGAAAGCCGCACAGTAACCTAGTATCTTAACCTACGTCATCTATTTTAAAGCAATCGCTGACATCACAATTGAGCCGCCGATCAAATCTTGTCTATCTGTGAACTGCTCGGCTAACAGTTTCAAAAACTTTAACTAGTTGTTCTACTTTGCCTAAATGTTCAAACGATAAAAAGTTAGTTGTAGGGTTCAGTTTTAATAATATAATATAATTTTAACTGTTAATTCTAAATATATAAATTCTTTCATTAAATGATGGTACGCGCGAATTAACTGCAT